>JBBPJU010000262.1:0-29672 GCA_038088875.1 Austroboletus festivus
AACTTAGACATGAGGCATCAGTTCTGGAATGGAGAAGCGGAGGGAGCCACCTGGGGAGAGGAACCCCTAGGAGACGCAGTCCCAGAATGGTGGAACGTCCAAGCACCACCCGTCCAAATGGAGGAGACGACACCCCTGCCAGAGTGGCCGACAGACGAGGCATGGATGTAATCGCATCCACGCCTTACCATTGTCTCGGTATGAACTCTGTTTCTTATCTACAGACTATAGTTTCTTTTTGATCACACCTCTACACTGGTGCGATCACCTTCTCCCCTACCCATGCTTATCTCCTGTAACCCTTTGCCCTATGGACAGCCTCTCCCCCTTCCTGTGACCTCTATTTACGGTCATAGTAGTTTTCCCCATTCCTATAAATAGTGCTGCCCATGTACAGTAACTCCTTAACAAGATCTACATATGTTTAATCTACGTGGTATTTGGTTCAACTGCCATTCCTAAGTGAGGAATGCAGCAAGACTTACCAAAACCATCCTGAACTTCTATCAGTCTCCTGTCTACTGTTGAGTGACAGCTCGAACTTGGCAAATTCTTTGTGTCTTGGATCTATATTCATAGATCGCGTCACAAAAGGTCTAGTTGAACCTTGTTCACTCCTTGTTCTACCAAGAAGAGTCTAGTGGGCCCAAAGACCCCACTAGGGAAGATCCACCAGAATTTACTCAGCCGCTGATCTCCCATCTGAGGGAGAAGAAAATCAAAACGTCGACAACTCCTACCGAAACCACCCTATCCCCGATTCGTCTCGAAGACTTCAAATCAGCGGAAGCTCTACTACTCCTAGCCATCATCTCAACCCCCGACCCCATTCAATCAGAACCTATCATCGCCCTTCTCAGAGCCTACCCGCACCTCCGACCCTTAACACTGAAACTGTTGCAGCTGACAGGAATACAACTCCTGTCCCACCTAATACAGCTACATTGCACCCAACCAAACACGAATTAGAACTGGATATCGATCCCCCACCACCCCCACGGAGGGATCGAACCAGGATGTCGGAAAAGTGAGCTGGATTACCAACAGATTTCTCTGGAGAATCTGAAGATGCCACATGGTGGATCATGACCATGGCAAACTACTTCTCCATGAACGACGATATCTACACCTATGACCAAGACAGAATCAATACTGCCTTGAACAAGATGAGCAAAGGAAGAGAAAAGACATTCTCAGAAGCATACTACAACCAGCAAGAAGCAGGAACAGTCCCAGATACAGAAGGTTGGAAAGCCTTCAAAGAAAGATTCCTCGCAGTGTTTTCATCCAAGAAAGACCACTTGGACCATAGGAGGAAGTTAGCTGCTCTTAAACAGAAGGACAAAGACTCCTTCCCTACAACAAAGAGGTTGCAGGAATACATGCAGGACTTCCAGCTTTACGCCAGAAAAGCAAAGATGACGGATGACGCTGCCCTGACAGAATGGTTTGTCAGGGGCCTAAATCCATTAATCGCGGAAAAAGTAATCGGCAACAAGGAGCCGGAAACCCTTAAAGAGTGGATCGAATCTGCTCACAAGCAAATGAGGCAAATTGAAAGAGTACGAGACCTGAAAGGGAATTGATTCAAAATGGAAGCACAAGATCCAAATGCTATGGATGTAGACGTCATCAAACTATCTCCATTCAATCGCGCTAAACACGTCAAGGAAAATCATTGCTTCATATGCCATAAAGTAGGGTGCTCCACTAGGAACCATCCGCAACCAGGCACATCTTCCCACAATAAGTTCCAAAAGAAGGAACAGACCAAAGAGATCTCCACCACACCTGCGTCATCAGCAATAGCTGACTACATCAAAGTTCTCGGAGATAAAGACGTAAAAGAAGAAGACGTCATCAAAATCCTCAAAGAGGTGTACGAGGAACCAATCTACCAAGGAGAAGAGGAGGAGGAAACCGTCGCTAAAATAAGCACGGAAGAACTAAAAATCCGAGTAGAACGCGCCAAGGGTTTTTAACCAGGAGAGCTCAATCAGTGTGTAACTCTCCTAAGACCTGGAATGTACAATCTATAGAACGAAAATCAATCACAATCCCCATTCAAATAATTCCAGGAACCACTGAATTAAAAGCCCTTGTGGATAGCGGAGCAACCAACTGCTTCATCAACAAATCCATAGCCCGGAAATTATAACTCCCCCTCACGAAACTAAAAATACGAAGAATTGCCATCAACATGGATGGAACGTCCAACACTGGAGGAGATATAACCCACAAAACCACCATCACAATGTCCATCGGAGGAAGAAGGGAAACTAGGGATTACTTGGTAATCAAAAGTGGAAAAACCGACATGATCCTGGGAATGAGTTGGCTAGTGAAACACAACCCAATGATCGATTGGATAAATCGGGAGCTAAAAGAAGGAACGAAAGGAGCATGCTCAGAAGAACAGCGGTACCTGGTCAAATATCTGACCACTAACCTGGCAGAAGAACCCAATGAAGAAGTACTCATCCGGTGCTGCACCGATCAGGAAGAAATTCATAAACTCACTATCTCAACGGACCTTGCCTGAAAAGAGCAAAAGGACAAAATAGTGCTACCACAGAAATTCCTCCAGTACCAAACAGTATTCTCAGAAGAAGCCACCACTACCCTGCCACCCAAAAGGAGTTACGATCACCACATCGACCTCCTCCCCTCCTTCATTCCCCAAAGGGCCAAAAACTACCCATTAAACCCCGAACAAACAGAAGCATGTAAGAAATTCGTGGAAGAACACCTAAAGAACGGAAAAATTCAGAAATCAAAATCCCCTCAAGCATCCCCCTTCTTCTTTGTAGACAAAAAGGATGGGAAGCTCCGGCCCTGCCAAGATTACCAATACCTAAATACGCACACGGTCAAAAACGCCTACCCACTACCCCTCATCGGGGATCTGATTGACAAGCTGAAAGGATCGAAGATCTTCACCAAGATGGACGTGCGATGGGGGTACAACAATGTTCAGATAGTACCGGAAGACAGGTGGAAGGCCGCCTTCATCACACCAATGGGGCTATTCGAACCTACTGTAATGTTCTTTGGACTCTGCAACTCCCCCGCCACCTTCCAAGCACTAATGGATGATATCTTTGCAGACAATCTAGCCGAAGGATGGCTAATCATATACATGGATGATCTCCTCATCCACTCATCCAACCAACAAACTCATGACGAAAGAACCAGGAAGGTCCTGGAAAGAATGATGGAACACAAACTATACTTAAAACTGGAAAAATGTTCCTTCGACACTAAAAGCATGGAATACCTTGGGATGATCATTTCAGAAGGACAAATGGAAATGGACCCCACCAAACTCAAAGCCATTAAGGAGTGGAACCCCCCAAGTTCAGTAAAAGGAGTACGATCCTTTCTGGGGTTCTGCAACTTCTATCAAAAATTCATAAATGGATTTTCAAACAAGGCTAGACCACTAATCGAATTAACCATGAAAGAACAGAAGTGGTCTTGGGGAACCAAAGAAAAAAAAGCCTTTAGGGAACTTCAGGAACAGTTCCTGATAAAACCAGTACTATCCATCCCTGATCCACATAACCCCTTTTTCGTCATGACAGATGCATCCCTAGTAGGAACAGGGGGAGTGTTAATGCAAAAAGATCTCAATGGCGATCTCCACCCATGCGCATACCGATCTAGCACCCTATCCCTGGCGGAACGAAACTACGACATCTATGACAAAGAACTCCTGAGAGTAATACATGCATTGGATGATTGGAGACATTACCTAACCAGGACCAATCATCCGATAACCCTCCTAACGGACCACAAAAACCTCCTATACTTTAAGGAGGCACAGAAACTCTCGAGGCGACACGCACGATGGCAGCTATTCCTACAAGAATACGACCTAATCTTCCATCACCTCCCAGGAACACAAATGGGCCTGGCAGACGCATTATCCCAGATATCAAACCCAAACATTGATAATGATAACAATCAAATCCAACTACTACCAGAAGAACTATTTGTCAATCAAATAGACGTCGCACTACAAGACAAAATCAAGGCCTCCTCTGAAAAAGACCCCTTAGTACTAGACGCACTACAATGCATGTACAAAGAAAACCATATCCCAGACAAATCCCACTCCTCGGATTGGACTTATGAAGACGGACAGCTCTACTTCTGCCACTGCCTCTATATACCCCCAGACACCAGAAAGGACCTAGTCCATTCTATCCACTCATCCGCTGCCGGAGGACATGGAGGACAACATCGAACAATCCAACTCCTATCCAGAGATTATTGGTGGCCTGGACTCTCCACCTTCGTCCGAAAGTACATCGCTGGGTGCCCAATATGCCAGCAAAACAAAAATATCAATAACCCATCCCACCCTCCATTGGTCCCCATCCCCATCACCAGTTCGCACCCCTTCCACACTATCTCCATGGATATGATCACAGATCTACCCCTGTCCCACGGAGTGGACTCTATATTAGTCGTGGTGGACCATGGACTTAGCCGGGGGGCAATTTTCATCCCGACTACCAAAACTGTCGATGTGGCAGGGGTAGCAACCTTATTTATCAAGCATGTGTTCCCACACTTCGGATTACACTCAAAAGTAATCTCCGATCGAGGCCCACAATTTGCTTCAGCATTCGCTAAAGAACTTGCTCAGCTACTCGATTATGACGTCGCTCTATCCACCGCATACCACCCACAAACCAATGGCGAAACCGAACGAGTAAATCAGGAGCTAGAAACCTACCTACGGATATTCTGCCAGGGACAATAGGATTCATGGAACGAACTACTCCCAATGGCAGAATTCAACCACAACTCCTCGGTACACTCCGCAACCAAACAAACTCCATTCAACCTGATGATGGGGTATGAACCAAAGGCCTATCCACCAATCGGGAAAACCTTTAACCCTGCCCTCGAAAAACGCCTGAATGGATTAGGAAACGCCAGAGATGAAGCATTAGCCATGATCACCAATGCCCAACAGTTCTCCCATAACTACCCTAAATTCAAACCTTGGAAGAATGGCAACAGAGTGTGGTTATCCAATAAAAACCTTAAACTCTCCTATCCATCAAAGAAACTCAGCCCAAAAAGGGAAGGTCCCTTCCGCATTACGAAAGTCCTATCACCCATAACCTACCAATTGGAATTATCCATGAACTGGAAAATCCATAACGTATTCCACACCTCCATTTTTTCCCCATTTGTCCAAAATGAGGAATATGGAATTGCCAGAACCCCGCCACCCCCTGACATCATTGGTGACGAAGAGGAATACGAGGTCGAACGTATCATCAACCACAGGGGACACCCAGGATGATGATCTTATTTAGTGCAATGGAAAGGATACTCTACCGCAGAAAACACTTGGGAACCAGAAAGCAACTTCACCCATGCCAACGAGACTCTACAAAGCTATAAAAGAAAACACAAAATATAATTGATGAAAAATAACCCACCGAACGTTGCGACTTTTACAAATTCTCCCTCAAAGACAATAAACCCACTAAATACTCTTATCGCTTCTCATATATCTCAGTATTCACCCCAAAAAGAAAAAGACATTATGACCAACAACACATCCAAACCCACAAGTACTACTGCAAAGAGAACTATTGTCCCTATCACTACTGAGCCCAACATTCTGCTCCTCATCATCAACCACTCCCTCCCCTTCTTCTTACCCTACAGACGCCTGGCCCTACCCATTTTAATCACTTTACATTTTGTCATCCAAATTCATTTCGAACTCTACACCGATGATATCAATCTCTCCTCTCACGCTGCCATTTTCTTCTTTATATATGTCCCTTATCCTCGCCCTGATCAAAGACGTCTTCAATCTCCAGATCCTCCCACCCTCTTATAGGAGAATCGCTTATGCCACCATTTTGGATGACCCCCAAGGATTGGCCTTATTAGAAGCCAACTTGGAACTGAGGAAATTATCCTCCGTAGTCCTCCTCATCGACACATACCATAGCTATGTCTCCACAAGACTCCTGGTCGAAGAAAACCTCATTGAAAACCTTAGTGAGGCGATCACAGAAAATCTCCGCATGGCTGGCGCGCAAACCCTTGATGCCCTCCACTTCTGTGGGCTGGGATACTTCATCAAGCGCCTCCCTGCCTCCACCTTCTTCGGAAAGATCTATCCCATCTACCTCCAGTTACCCAGAGGTATGGGACAGTGAGGATTTATCGACATCGAACTTGCGAGACAGTTCGCCTTCCTTAATGGCAGCAGTTTCCCATTTGAGACTAAACCAGATCGACGGATCAGAGGAGAATCGGCAGATAGCGAAGAACGAGAGAATCTACTTCCCATCCCGATTCGTATCAATCAACCTCTTACGGAAGTTAAGGTCCCAGAAGTCCCAGACAGATCTGATGGAGAGATCGACGAATCCCCTCCAAAAGAGCCCTTGCTCCCCACCACCCCGACCTCCCACTCCTTACCCAGACACCCTCAGTGACCTAAGTGATCTCTCTCCACCAGAATCTCCTTCTGCAGAAATGACACCCCGACCTCTCCAACAATCCCCCGAACCTATCAATGCTATCAGTGTGGAAGTCCCCACCATCTCTGACCATCCTGCCCCCACTACACCTGTCCCTACTGCCGACAGGATGCCCCAGGACACCCCCAGCATCTCTGCCCTGAGCGCACGGAGGGTGGATCTAACTAGGTGGATGATGGATTGGGATGAGATCAATGAGGTTCATCGACCTTATCAACGGGGTAATGTCACGCATCAGGTGGATTACCCTAGGAGAGCCCCCCATTTTCCTCACAAGAGGGATCACCCTTGGCTCAACGCCAATATTTCTACAGCAGCCTACAGAGGGAACTTAGATATAAGGCGCCAGTTCTGGAACGGAGAGGCAGAGGGAGCCACCTGGGGAGAGGAACCCCTAGGAGACGCAGTCCCAGGATGGTGGAACGTCCAAGCACCACCCATCCAGCTGGAGGAGACAGCACCCCCACCAGAATGGCCGACAGACGAGGCATGGATGTGATCGCATCCATGCCTTACCATTGTTTCGGTATGAACTCTGTTTCCTATCTATGGACTATAGTTTCTTTTAGATCGCACCTCTACACCGGTGTGATCACCTTCTCCCCCACCCATGCTTATCTCCAGAAACCCTTCGCCCTATGGACAGCCCTTCCCCCCTTCCTGTGACCTCTATTTACGGTCATAGTAGTTCTCCCCTTCCCTATAAATAGCGCTGCCCATGTACAGTAATTCCTTAACTAGATTTACATTTAATCTACGTGGTATTTGGTTCAACTGCCATTCCTAAGCGAGAAATGCAGCAAGACTTATCAAAACCATCCTGGACTTCTATCAGTCTCCTGTCCACTGCTGAAGTGACAGCTAGAACTTGGCGAAATCTTTGTGTCTTAGATCTATACCCGTAGATCGCGTCACACTTAGCTAGGGGGCAATTTTCATTCCAACCACCAAATCAGTAAATATAGCAGAAGTAGCCAACCTATTCTTTAAGCATGTATTCCCATGCTCAGATACACTCAAAGGTTATCTCAGACAGGGGCCCATGGTTTGCATTGGCCTTCACCAAAGAACTCGCCAGACTACTTGATTATGACATCACCCTCTCCACCATATATCACTCTCAAACAAATGGAGAAATGAAAAGAGTAAATCAAGAACTAGAAACATACCTTAGAATTTTCTGCCAAGAACAACAAGACCTCTGGAGCAAACTACTTCCTGTCACACATCATGTGGACTACCTGCAGCAGGCCACCCCTTTTCCCACTGAAGGAGACAGACCATGGCTAAATGCCAATATTGGGACCGTAGTGTATGGAGGGAATGAAGAGGGATAACATCAGTTCTGGGGAGGAGAGCAAGAGGGAGCCATCTGGGGAGAGAAGCCCCTAGGGGACTTTGTACCTGGATGGTAGAACATTCAAGCACCACCACTCCACTTGGAGGAGACTGCACCCCTACCTAAATGGCCCACCGATCCTGCATGGATGTGATGCATTCATGCCCTATATTAAAATTATACAAACTTTATCTCTTATCTTTCAGACTGATTTTTTTTCAATTGCACCTTTACACTGGTGTAATCTTCACTTCCCCCATCCATATCTACCTCTTCTCATCCTATGGACAGTCCCCCACCTACCCATGATCGCTTCTTATGGTTATGGTAGTTTCCCCTCCCCTATAAATATGACTGCCTTGTACAGTAGTTCCCTTAACTAGATCTACATTTAATCTATGTGGTATTTGGTTCTCCTGCTATCCCTGAGTAAGGGTCGCAGTCAAGATTTCCCATAACCATCTCGGATTTCCATTAGTGTTCTGTCTACTGTTGAGTGACAGCTGAATGCCAGGGATCTTTTTGTGTCTTAAGATCTATACCCATAGATCACATCACAAAAGATCTAGTTGAACTTTATTCACTCCTTGTTCTACCAAGAAGAGTCTAGTGGGCCTCAATCCCCACTAGGGAAGATCCACCACCATTTAATCCACAGCTGATCCCCCTTTGGAGGGAGAAGAACACCAAAACATTGACAACTCCTACTAGAACATCCCTATTTTTGATTTGTCTTGAAGACTTCAAATCAGAGGAAGCTCTACTACTCCTAGCCATCATCACAACCCCCAACCCTATATATCCAGAACATATCGTTGCCCTTCTCAGAGCCTACCTGCATTTCTGACCCTTAACACAGAAGTTGCTATAGCTGACAGGACTCCAACTCCTGTTCCACCTAATACAGCTATATCTCAACCATTAGAAGAAGACTTTGCTCTAGATATAGATCCTCTCATCCAATCTAGAGCAAAAATGAGCAAGAAATGAGCTGGGCTGCCAACAGACTTTTCTGGAAAAGGAGAAGACACCACATGGTGGATCATGACTATGAGCAACTACTTTTCCATGAATGACAATATCTATACCTACGACCAGGACAAGATCAACACTGCCCTGAATAAGATGAGCAAAGGATGAGAAAAGACATTCTTAGAAGCATACTATAATTAGTGAGAAGATGGAGTTATCTTGGATACCCAGAGCTGGAAAATCTTCAAGGAAAAATTCCTTAAAGCATTCTCATCCAAAGAGGTCCACCTGGACTACAGATGGAAGTTAGCTGCTCTCAAATAAAAGGACAAAGAATCCTTCTCCACCATGAAAGGCCTACAGGGGTACACATAGGACTTCCAACTGATACGGAACGCGGGATGTGAAGTCCGAGCCATTCGGAGATTAGCTGATCAAAAGCTCCTATCTGTGGTCCGTACCATAGGCAAATGGCAAGGATGGATAGGCAGATGGTGGCGGCCTCGTGGTACAAGATCAGTTGGTAGTTCAGGGTCTGCCTGAATAGAACTCTCTTGAGCAAGGGGAAGTCGTCCACCTTGCAAGGTACAGTGTAAACCTTCACGTAAGATCGCGTAGAATTTAGCTGGGGTGCTAACTATAATACAAGGGCACTTATATACGTAACTGATGAAGACGGGAAAGTATTCCCATTCAGATTGGAAGTCTGAAAGGGGAATACATCCAACCCCGATAGGGATTGGAGAATGGAAAGCATCCATAGAAAGAATAACCTTTAATATATCTCGCACTGCCTATGGAGAAGAAGGGAAGGGCAGTGCGAGGAACCTCCCCTAATTGAGGAGAAGGTTCAAAGCCTAACTCTAAAACGGATACATTAGCTCGGCGGAAGAGAGAAGGGGTAACATGGCCTCCGGATGCTGTGTGGAGAAGGTATGGGTGAGGCGGTGACTTGCCGTAACAGAGAGTGAGCGTAAATATCCTAGCCGAGAAAGGCGAAGGCCCGTCTGGGGTAAACTCTACGTAAGTAACAGAAGGGGAAAAGGAGATGAGAAGAAAGACAGGGAGAAGACTCCCTCATAGGAAGGGGAAGGGGCACTCCGCATGCAAGAGGAACTCCACTAGTTCCTTGGCATCCCAGGTAAACCACTCAGGATTCCCTGGAGGGATGTTCTCCTGGTTCTCCGGTAGCGGAGGAGAAGCATTCCATATCTCCAGTGATTCCCCCCAAGCTAGCCCACTAGCGAAGTCGTCATCAAGGTCCATCGGCTGCTCCGTAGGAAAGAAAGAAAAAGACGGCGTGTCCAACTCGTCGGGATACGGAGTTGGGGGCCTTACCCATCATTCCGTAACACCAACTCTATGCAGGAAAGGCAAAGATGATGGACGATGCGGCCCTGACAGAATGGTTCATTAGGGGCCTAAACCCATTAATTGTGGAAAAAGTAATAGGAAATAAAGAGCCAGAAACCCTTAGAGACTGGATAGAAGCCAGTCACAAACAGATGAGACAAATTGAACAAGTTCAAGACCTGAAAGGGAATCAATATAAAGCAGAAGCAAAGGATACAAATGCCATGGATGTCAACATCATCAAATTATCTCCATTCAATTGCACTAAACACATAAAGGAAAATCACTGCTTTATTTGTCACAAAGTAGGGTGCTCTATGAGAAATCATCTGTGACCAGGAACATCTTCCCACACCAATAAGTTCCAAAAAAAGGAATAAACCAAGGAGATCTCCAATACCACCCCCACCCCATCAGCAATCACAGATTATGTTAAGGTTCTCGGAGATCAGAACATTAAAGAGGAAGACGTAATCCAGATCCTCAAAAAAGTATATAAAGAACCTGTCTATCAAGGGGAAGAGGAAGAAACTGTCACTAAAATAAGCAAGGAAGAATTAAGGGCACAAGTGGCGAAAGCAAAGGGTTTTTTATAAGAAGAGCTCCAGCAGTGTGTAACTCTCCTATAACCTGGAATGTACAATCTATGAAAAGGAAATCAATCACAATTCCCATCTCAATACTTTCAGAAAACACTGAAATCAAAGACCTGATCAATAGTGGAGCAACCACCTGCTTCATTAATCAATCAATTGCCAAAAAACTATAACTACCTCTCACCAGACTAAAAATAAAAAGAATCACCATAAACGCAGATGGAACTTCTAACAATAGAGGAGACATAACCTATAAAACTACCCTTACCACATTCATAGGAGGAAGAAGAGAAACCAGGGACTATCTGGTAATTAAAAGCAGAAAACAGACATGATACTGGAAATAAACTGGCTGATCAGCCATAACCCAATAATTGATTGGGTACAAAGGGAACTGAAAGGGGGAGAAAGGAGTCTGGACCTGGAGGAACAAAGGTACCTAGTCAAGTATCTTACCACTAACCTGGCCAAAGAACCAAATGAGGAAGTTCAATGTTGTATAGAATTGGAGGAAATCTCCAAACTGACCATCTCCACTGACATTGCCTGAAAGGAACTGAAGGAAGAAGTAACCCTACCAAAGAAATTCCAACTGTTTCAGAAGGTCTTCTCTGAGGAAGCTACCACTACCCTCCCACCTAAAAGAGCCTATGACCACCACATTGACCTCCTCCCATCCTTTTCCCCTTGAAAAGTGAAGAATTACCCCTTAAATCCAGAGCAGACTGTAGCATGCAAGAAATTTATAACCAAACATCTTGCAAGCAGGAAGATCCAACCATCCAAATCCCCCCAAGCATCCCTGTTCTTCTTCATAGATAAAAAGGATGGAAAACTACAACTCTGGGAAGACTACTGATATCTAAATGAGCACATGGTCAAAAATGCCTATCCACTGCCCTTGATCAGGAATCTCATTAACAAGCTCAAGGGGTCAAAGATCTTCACCAAAATGGATGTACGATGGAGATATAATAATGTCTGAATAGTACCTGAGGACCACTGGAAGGCAGCCTTCATCACACCAATGGGGCTCTTCAAACCCACTGTTATGTTCTTCAGATTATGCAACTCCCCTGCAACCTTCTAGGTCCTGATGGATGACATCTTCACTTATTATCTAGTAGAGGGGTGGTTAATAATATATATGGACAATCTCCTCATCCACTCCTCTGACCAGAAAATCCATGATAAGAAAACTAGAAAAGTCCAAGAATGAATGATGGAGTATAAACTATATCTCAAACTGGAAAAATGCTCCTTTGATACTAGGACTATGGAATACCTAGGAATGATCATCTCGGAGGGGCAGATCAAGATGGACCCAACTAAACTAAGAGCCATATAGGAATGGAACCCCCCCTCTTTAGTAAAAGGAATGTGCTCCTTTCTGGGATTTTGTAATTTCTACTGAAAGTTCATTGAAGGGTCCTCCACTAAAGCATGGCCTCTCATTGAACTAACCAAGAAGGAAACCAAATGGGGATGGGGCCAACCACAAGAGGAAGCCTTCCGAAATTTACAAAAACAATTTCTCCAAAAACCAGTTCTTTCCATCCCTGACCCAACCAAACCCTTCTTCGTGATGACAGATGCCTCCCTGGTGGGAACAGGAGGAGTACTAATGCAAAAAGATGTCAATGGAGACCTCCACCCATATGTATACCAATTCAGCATCCTATCTCCAGCAAAGTAAAACTATGACATCTATTATGACTCTATTTTATTCAACTTTCATTTCAACTTTATAATGGTTATGTGACTTCTAGATTATGTGCTTATGACATCATGACACCAGTCACATGATCAGTCATGTGATCTGCATGATAGTTTATTGAAGACACTTAGGCTTGATGCCTACAAGAACACTAGATGGATTGCTAGTCAATCCCTATCCTATTGAACTTAGTGCTTTTCCACATTTGTGGGAAGTACTTACTATTTATGGAAACATAGACATCGGAGGATCTTCAATAGATCTCCTTTGAATCCTGAATATGCAGCAAATGCATGTCTATGCCTTATGTGTGCAGCATGCTGCCACATCCATTTCACAGAAGCATTCACTGCTTCTATCCTCATTGAAGATGCAAGTTAAACATGCCTGAACCTCATGTATTTAATCTCCACAGGCTTCTCCTTCTGAACTTCTATTCTATATCTGCAGGAGTACAGTATACTTTAAGTTCCTTTTATATTTCATATTCAGGATCCAACCCTATTGGTGGATATGATCCATCTTATCTATGACTCACCTTGACTCTAGATAGGTATAGGGTATATGCATTGCCTTGCACTGGTATGCACAGGTATCATTTCATATTCTATTGAAACCACTATGATTGGCTGCCACAAGTAGTGCCACTTTCCTTTTATATATGTTTTACTGAATATATCTTAGATCCTTAGATATTTATGAATATCTTAATACTTTAGAATATTTCTATTGGTTGTTCCTGTTATGGTAGAACCAAACATGTACATACAGTAGGATAGTATATAAACCCCCAGGATCACAGAGCTGACTCTCCAGTTCTAAAGTCTTGGAGATTTCCCTCTAAGAGTCCCCTCTAGTAAGAGGCTAGTAAATTCCTGAAACTGGATCTTTTCTCTACATCTCTTTACTCTGGTAGTAGTTGTAGCTCTGGTGGTTAGGCTGATGATACAACTCTTTTAGGTTGTTTCAATATCTATGATAAGGAACTCCTGGGAGTCATCCATGCCCTGGATGACTGGAAACACTATCTAATTGGGACCAATCACCTGGTAAACCTTCTAACAGACCATAAAAACCTCCTTTACTTCAAAGAAGCCAGAAAACTATCCAGACAACATGCCCAATGGCAACTATTACTACAAGAATACGACCTTATCTTCCACTATCTCCCAGGAATCCAAATGGGTCCAGCTGATGCACTATCAAGACTGCCCAATCCAAATATAGCCAATGACAACTCCAAACTTCGGCTACTCCCTGGAGAGCTCTTCATCAATCAGATAGATCTAGCCCTGAGTGATAAGATAAGGATATCATCCAAAAAAGATCCCCTAGTGCTAAATGCACTTTAAAGAATATACAGAGAAAACCATATCCCCAATAAGACCCACCCCTCAGACTGGACATATGAAGAAGAACACCTCTACTTCTGATACCAGCTATACATTCCTCTGGATGCATGAAAAGAGCTGGTTCACTCCATCCACTCTTTCGCTGCAGGAGGACATGGTGGACAACATCACACAATCCAACTCCTGTCACAAGATTACTGGTGGCCCGGACTCTCCACCTTTGTCAGAAAATACATCGCGGGATGTCCCACCTGCCAACAAAACAAAAACATCAATAACCCAGCACACCCCCCACTCATTCCCATCCCCACCACCAGCCCCCATCCATTCCACACTATCTCCATGGACATGATCACCAATTTACCTCCATCAAATGGATCAGACTCAATTTTGGTCATGGTGGACCATGGACTTAGCTGGGGGGCAATTTTCATCCCAACCACTAAATCGGTGGATGCCGCAGGGGTAGCCAATCTATTTTTTAAAAATGTATTCCCATGATTTGAACTCCATTCTAAGATTATCTCAGATAGGGGCCCACAGTTCACATCTGCATTTGCCAAGGAGTTAGCCAGACTACATGAATATGATGTGGCCCTATCAACTGCATACCACCCCCAGACTAATGGCAAGATGGAAAGAGTAAACCAGGAACTGGAAACCTACCTAAGGATATTCTGCCAGGGACAACAGGACCTGTGGAGTGAACAACTCCCCATGGTGGAATTTAACCATAACTCCTCTATACACTTTACAACCAAACAAACCCCATTTCACCTCATGATGGGATATAAGCCAAGAGCATATCCCCTAATTAGCAAAACTACCAATCCCACCTTAGAAAACTGACTCAGACTACTGGAAATGGCCAGGGATGAAGCATGAGCCGCAATTACCAATGCCCAACAATTCTCTCACATATTCCCTAAGTTCAAACCTTGGAAGAAAGGTGATCAAGTATGGCTGTCAAACAAAAACTTAAAGACCTTCTATTCATCCAAGAAACTTGGACCAAAATGGGAAGGACCCTTTCGGATCATGAAGGTGCTGTCACCCATGATATACCAGTTAGAATTATCTATGACCTGGAAAATCCATAATGTATTCCATGCATTGCTTCTTTCCCCATTTGTCCAAAATGACAAAAATGGGATCACCAGAACTCCACCTCTGCCAGAGATTATAGGTGATGAGAAGGAATATGAAATCGAGCAAATCATCAATCATAGAGGACACCCAGGCCGAAGGTCCTATTTAGTTTAATGGAAAGGATATTCTACTGCAGAAAATACTTGGGAACCAGAAAATGACTTCACCCATGCCAATGATATTCTGACCATGTATAAAAGAAAACACAAATTATGATTGATGACAAACAACCCACCGAACACTGTGATTTCTACCACTTCACCCTGAAAGATAATAAACCCACCAAATACTCCTACCGATTCTCCCGCATCTCTGTTTTTATCCCAAAAAGAAAAAGACATTATAACCAACAGCATATTCAAACTCATGAGTGCTTCTGCTCCATCAATTACTGCCCCTATCACTACTGCTACTAGCCACCATTCCATTCCTTATTATCAACCACTCTACCCTTCTTTCTGCTGTTTGGACAACCTCCCCTACCCATTCTTATCAATTTAAAATTCATTATTCAAATCAGGTTTGACCTCTATGCTGACAATATCAATCTCACCTCTCATGCCACCATTTTCTTTGCTATTTATGTCTCTTATCCTTGCCCTAATCAAGGACATCTTCAATCTCCAGATCCTTCCCCCCTCCTATAGAAGGATCACCTATGCAGCTGTCCTCAATGATCCCCAAGGACTAGCCCTTCTAGAAGCCAACCTGGAACTGCAAAAACTGTCATCAATCATCATTCTTATAGACACCTACCACAGCTATGTCTCCACTAGGCTCCTTGTTGAAGAGAACGGAGTGGTGAACATTACTGAGGTGATCACAGAAAATCTCCACATGGTGGGCACTCAGATCCTTGACACACTCCACTTCTGTAGACTGGGATACTTTATCAAACAACTCCCCACCTCCACCTTCTTTGGAAAGCTTTATCCCATCTACCTCCACCTTTCCAGAACTATGGGACAGCGAGAATTTATCAACATCGAACTTGCAAGACAGTTTGCCTTTTTTGATGGGAGCAGTTTCCTGTTTGAAACTGAGGCAATTAGATGGCTTACCAGAGAATCAAGAGATAGTGAAGAACAAGAGAATCTTCTTCCCATCCCAATTTGTATCGCCAAACCTCTTACAGACATTAAGGTGCCTGAAGTTGCATTAAGATCTGAAGGGGAAGTCGACAAAGCACTGCCCAGACATCTCATTCCTCCAACAACCCCATCACCCTACTCCATGCCCAGACACCCCCACCGACCTAAGCGACCTCTCTCTGCCAGAATCACCTCACAGCAACATGTCTCCCCAACTTTACCTACTATCACCCAAACCTATCAGTGCTACCAATGTGGAAGTCCCCACCATCTCTGTCCCTCCTGCCCCAACTACACTTGCCCATACTGTGGAGATGACACCCTAGGACACCCCCAGCATCTCTGCCCCAGTCGTGCAGAGGGTGGATCTTACTAGATGGATGATGGATTGGGATGAGATCGATGAGATCCATCAACCTTATTGATGGGGTAATGTCATGCATCATGTGGACTACCTGCAGCAGGCCACCCCTTTTCCCACTGAAGGAGACAGACCATGGCTAAACGCCAACATTGCAACTGTGGTGTATGGAGGAAATGAAGAAGGACAACATCAGTTCTGGGGAGGAGAGCAAGAGGGAGCCACCTGGGGAGAGGAGCTCCTAGGAGACTTTATACCTGAATGGTGGAACATTCAAGCACCACCACTCCACTTGGAGGAGACTGCACCCCTGCCTGAATGGCCCACTGATTCTACATGGATGTGATGCATCCATGCCCTATATTAAAATCATACAAACTTTATCTCTTATCTTTTGGACTGATTTCTTTTCAATCACACCCTTACACTGGTTTGATCTTCACTTCCCCTACCCATGTCTACCTCTTCTCATCCTACAGACAGTCCTCCATCTACCCATGATCGCTTCTTATGGTTATGGTAGTTTCCTCTCCCCTATAAATATAACTGCCTTATACAGTAGTTCCCTTAACTAGATCTATGTTTAATCTATGTGGTATTTGGTTCTCCTGCTATCCCTGAGTAAGGGCCACAGTCAAGACTTCCCATAACCATCTCAGACTTCCATCAGTCTCCTGTCTACTGTTGAGTGACAGCTGAATGCCAGAGATCTCTTTGTGTCTTAAGATCTATACCCATAGATCATGTCACACTTCCCATGGCAGAATTTAATCACAATTCCTCAGTACATTCTACAACTAAACAAATGCTGTTTCACCTTATGATGGGATATGAACCAAGAGCTTATCCTCCAATTGGCAAAACTTCTAATCCCACTTTGGAAAACTGACTGAAACTCTTAGGAATGACCAGGGATGAAGCATTAGCCACAATCACCAATATCCAACAATTCTCCCATATCCTTCCAAAGTTCAAACCCTGGAAGAAAGGTGACCTGGTATGGCTGTCCAACAAAAACCTTAAAACCTCCTATCCTTCAAAGAAACTCAGACCAAAAAGGGAAGGACCCTTCTGGATTATGAAAGTACTCTCACCTGTGACATACCAATTGGATCTATCCTTGACCTGGAAAATCCATAATGTATTTCACACATCCCTTCTATCCCCATTTGTCCAAAATGATGAATATGGGATTGCCAGAACCCCACCACCACCAGAGATCATAGATGATGAAGAGGAGTATGAAATTGAATGTATCATCAATCATAGAGGTCACCTAGGACAAAGATTCTATTTAGTCCAATGGAAAGGATACTCTTCTGCTGAGAATACCTGGGAGCCTGAAAGCAACTTCACCCATGCAGATGAAACTCTCAAAACCTATAAAAAATGATATAAACTATTATGAAGCAACCAACAATCTACACCCCATTCTATAAATTTTCATTACACCAAAACTCCCCAACCAAATATATCCACCAATTCTCCTTCATTTCCATCTTTGAACCTGGGAGAAAGAAACACTATATCAGGGAACATATTAAGACTCATTCTTTCTTTTGTGATATCAATTATTGCCCTTATCATACCTCTTACTAGCCTATCATTCTATTCCTTATTATCAATTATTCTCTTCCATTTTTTCTATCTTACAGACATTCCCCTCTCTTTATTCTAATCACCCTAAAGTTCATCATTCAACTCTCCTTTGAGCTTTACCCCAATTATATTAATCTCTCCTCTCATGCCTCCCTTTTCATCTTTATTTCCCTTATCCTCACCCTGGTCAAGGACATATTCAATCTTCAGATCTTCCCTCCCTCTTATAGAAGACTTGCCTATGCCACTATTTTGGATGATCCCCAAAGGATCACCTTATTAGAAGCCAACCTCAAACTGTGAAAACTGTTATCCCTCTTTCTCCTCATAGATACCTACCAAAGTTATGTTTTTACCCAACTCCTCATCAAAGAAAACCCACTGGAGAACATTACTAAGGTGATCACAGAAAATCTCTGCACTGCCAGGGTGCAAACTCTCAATGCACTCCACTTCTGCGGTCTGGGATATTTTATTAAGTGACTTCCCACCTCTACCTTCTTTGAAAAGATCTATTCCATCTACTTCCAACTCCCTAGAAGTATGGGACAGTGAGAATTTAATGACCTCAAACTTGTATGACAGTTCACCTTCCTTAACAGCAGTGATTTCCTGTTTATGGCTGAGGCAAATAGAAGGATTACCAGAGAATCAGGAGATAGCTTGGAATAAGAGAATCTTCTACCCATCTCAATTTGTCTCCCCAAGCCTCTTACAGAAATTAAGATCCCTGAAGATATGGAAAGATCTGAAAGGAAAGTTGATGACTCCCCTCCCAGAGTACTCCTCCTCCCAACCACTCCATCCCCCAACCCCATACCCACTCCCAGATGACCTAAGCAACCTCTCATCAATCAACTCTCAATCCACAGAAATGAGTCCCCAACTTCACCTTCCCACCCCCAATCTTATCAATGCTATCAATGTGGAAGCCCCAACCACCTCCAACCCTCCTGCCCCCACTACACCTGTCCTTACTGCAGGCTCAACAGACCCAGGCACCTCCAACATCTTTGCCCCCATTGCCACCAGAATGGATCTCTCTAGGTGGATGATGGATTGGGATGAAGTTGATGAGGTCCATCGACCCTACCAATGGGGTAATGTCACACATCATGTGGACTACCTGAGAAGGGCCACCCCTTTTCCCTCAGAAGGGGATAGACCTTGGCTTAATGCCAATATCTCCACAGCCACCTACAGAGGGAGCATAGATGGCCAGCATCAGTTCTGGCAAGAGGAAGCGCAAGGTGCTACTTGGAAAGAGGAACCTGTGAACAATCAGGTGCCAGGATGGTAGAATATGCAAGCTCCACCTGTGCCCCTGGAGGAGACTGCACCCCTGCCTGAGTGGCCTATGAATCTCATATGGATGTGATCACATCCATGAAGACCTTACTAGTACAGACCATTTCTTATCTCTTCATCTCTTTTATTTTTGGATGTCTTTCTATTCTTGATCACACCCTCTATACCTGTGCAATCTCATTATCCCTCCACCCATGTCTATCTCTAGTTACTCTTTGCCCTACAGACAGTCCCCCTCCCACCCATGGCTGCCTTTTATGGCTATGGCAGTACCCCCTATCACTATAAATATGACTGCCATGTACAGTAGTTTTCTTAACTAGATCTATGTTTAATCTATATGGTATTTGGTTCCCTGTTATCCCAGAGTGTGGGCCACAGTCAAGACTTACCAAAACCATCCTGGACTTCTATCAGTCTTCTGTCTACTGTTAAGTGACAGCTAGAATGCTAGAGATCCTTGTGTCTCAGATTTATACCTATAGATTGCATTATAGAGGTGGTATAGGAGATTTCCTTAGTTTGTTCCTTCTTTTGGAACTTGTTGGTGTGGGAAGGTGTTCCTGATTGTGGGTGGTTCCTTGTGGAGCTGCCAACTTTATGGCAGATAAAGCATTAATTTTCTTTAATGTGCTTAGCGCAATTGAATGGGGATAATTTAATGACATCGATGTCCATGGCATTTGGGTCACATGCTTCTGCTTTGAATTGATTCCCTTTCAGGTCTCGAACTCTTTCAATCTGTCTCATCTGTTTATAACTGGAATCTATCCAGTCCTTGAGGGTCTCTGGTTTCTTTATTCTGATGACTTTTTCCATGATAAGTGGGTTGAGACCCCTGATGAACCATTCTGTCAGGGTAGCATCGTCAGTCATTTTTGCCTTCCTGGCATAGAGCTGAAAGTCCTGCATGTATTCCTGCAACCTTTTTGTTATAGGGAAGGACTCTTTGTCCATCTGTTTGAGAGCAGCTAACTTTCTCCTATGATTCAGATGGACTTCTTTGGATGAGAATGCTTCAAGGAACTTTTTCTTGAACATTTTCCAACTCTGTGTGTCTGGAATTGTGTCTTCTTCTTACTGATTGTAGTATGCTTCCAAGAATGTCTTTCCCCTTCCTTTGCTTATCTTATTCAAGGCAGTATTGATTTTGTCCTGGTCGTCAATGTAGATATCATCATTTATGGAGAAGTAGTTGCTCATGGTCATGATCCACCATGTGGCATTTTCCCCTTCCCTAGAGAAGTCTGTTGGCAGTCCTGCCTGCTTTTCACTCATCTTTGCCCTGGGCCTGAGGGATGGATTGATATCCAGGGTGAAGTTTTCTTCTACTGTTTACAACATAGCTGTATTAGGTGGTACAGGAGTTGAAGTCTTGTTGGTTGCAACAGTTTCTGTGTTAAGAACTGGAGATGTGGGTAGGCTTTGAGAAGGGCAATGATAGGTTTGGGCTGAATAGGGTTGGGGGTTGTGATGATGGCTAGGATTAGTAGAGCTTCCTTTGATTTGAAGTCTTCAAGTCGAATCAGGGATAGGGAGGTCTTGATAGGAATTGTCAATATTTCATTCTTCCTCTCCCTCTGAAAGGGGTTCAGTGGTGGAGTAAATGGTGGTGGATCTTCCCTAGTGGGGATTGAGGCCCACTAGACTCTTCTTGATAGAACAAGGAGTGAACAAGGGAGGTTCAACTAGATCTTTTATGATGTGATTTACAGGTATAGATCTAAGATACAAAGAATCTCTAGCATTCGAGCTGTCACTCAACAGTAGACAGGAGACTGATAGAAGTCCAGTAAGGTTTGGATAAGTCTTGCTGCAGCCCTCACTCAGGGATAGCAGTTTGAACCAAATACCACATAGATTAAACATAGATCTAGTTGGAGAAACTACTGTACAAGGCAGTCATATTTATAGGGAAAGGGGGGACACTGCCTGGACCATAAGAAGTGGTCACAGGTGAAAGGGGGACTGTCTGTAGGGCAAAGGGGATTGATTGATAAGCATAGGTGGGGGAATGGGGTGATCATATCAGTGTAAGAGTACAATTGGAAAGGGAAATCGGTCCAAGCTAAGAGATAGAGTTTATATGATTTACATAATGTAGGGCATGGATTTGTTACATCCATGTGGGATCCATGGGCCACCCTGCTGCAGGTGTCGTCTCTTCTAGATAGATCAGTGGTACTTGCACATTCCACCATCCTGGAATGAAGTCTCCTAACAGCTCCTCTTCCTATGTTGCTCCTTCTGCTTCTCCCCCCCAGAACTGATGTCTCCCATCCAGGTTTCCTCCATAGGTGATGGTTGCATTGTTGGCATTCAACCACATCCTGTCTCCATTGGAGGGAAAAGAAGTAGCCCTCTATGGATAGTCCACATGATGCATGATAGGCATGATGTGATGCAATCTATGGATATAGATCCAAGACACAAAGAATCATCAGAGTTCTAGCCGTCACTCAATAGTAGACAAGAGACTGATAAAAGTCTGGGAGGGTTTTGGGAAGTCTTTACTGTGGCCCTCACTCAGGGAGAGCAGATTGAACCAAATACCATGTAGATTAAATATAGATCTAGTTAAGAATTCTACTGTACAAGGCAGTCATATTTATAGGGAATAGAAAATGACTATGATCATAAGGTGTGATCATAGGTAGAAGGGGGACTGTTCTCAGGACTAAGAGTACATAGAGATAAGCATAGGTAGGGGATAGGAAAGATTGCACAGATGAGAGGTGTGATCAAAAGGAAAAATGGTCTGACTGATATCAGAGATACTGTAAGAGAGTCCATACTTGATCAGGAGTGCATGAATGCATCACATTCATATGGAATCTGTGGGCCACTTGAGCACAGGTTCAGTCTCTTCAAGCAGGATTGGTGGGGCTTGGATGTTCCACCATTCAGGGACTGGATTGTCAATGGATTCCTCTCCCCAAATAGCTCCTTCTGCCTTTCTGTTCCAGAACTGATGTCACATGTCTAAGTTTCCTCCATAGGTGGCAGTGGTGATATTGGCATTGAGCCATGGTCTATCTCCTTCTGAGGGAAAAGAAGTTGCCCTCTTTGGATAGTCCACATGGTGTTACTCTTGAACTGGATAGGTCCAAGTGTAGCCCTTCTAGAGTCTTGGAGAGGCTAGAGATAAAGTAAGGGCAAGGAAAGTTCTAGTGGCAGGTGCGACAGGTAGCTCTGTAAGGGTGAGGGCCAATAGTGAAGGGTGCCTAGGGACCAATATGAGGAAGATCTGGTGATGGATGAGAGGTATAGAGGACATCACCAGAAGTCAAGGATGGAGTGATAGATATTGCCATAGGTCTGATAAGATAGTAAATACTTTCATAGTCTTCATAAGAGGAATGGCTATGATGGAGATCAGGGTAAAAGAAGAGCCATCAACAGGTGGGAGATTGGTGGGGTGACAAGGGGAGGTATGACTGAGGAACATCACCAATGATTAAGATAGAAAGACTTCAGCAAGGTGATGGGAAGCAATAGTGACTGGGAGATTGCTAAAGAGGGGCAATTCAGATGAAAAAATCGATTGGATGCCTGAGACTAGCAGGTAACAATGATAAAAGAGAGTAATGGATTCATGAGTATAAGTAGTACAGGAGTGTCAAAGAGACATGATCAGGGAACATGGCAGGGAAGGGAATTATGAAGGGAAGTAGAAAGGGAGGTCTAAGATGGGGATCTACTGTATAGAGAGAGCCGCTATATATAGTGGTCAAGGGAGGCAGCTGTGTAATACAAGAAAGGAAACAGGGTAAAGGGGACTGATGATGAGTCATAGTGATGAGTCATCAGAATGTCCAAGAATACAGTGGAATATCAAAGAAGTGCTGACTTAGTCAGAAGAATGGAAAGTGATCTGATATCAGGGGCTAAGTCAGGAAGAACAGATAAGCCAGGATGATAATGGAATGGATGAGTTAGAAGGGTCAAGGGTTGAACCAAGATAAGAGATAAGGAATGACTCATCCATGACAAATGTACATCAAGTAATTGGATCAAGGAAATGTCTATGATATAGGGAGATCAGGTAAGTAGAAATGACAAAGGACAGATGAGTCAATAGAAATGGAGTATATCTGCATGGAATACAAGGAGACTCATCTAGGAACATTGTAAGCAAAGAAAGGAGCAAGTGTTTAGGAAAAAGAGTAGTCCATATAGTACTCAGCTATGTTCCAGGGACAAATCATAACATATGGTGCATGACACATGACACCTCCAAGCTACACCTCACAGAAGTTTTATACTCTCCAAAGGTGGAATATACACTGGTATCAATTGGCCACCTTGATGAACTTGGATTTTTGACAACATTTGCACAAGGTTTCTGTACTATTAAAGGGTCAGATGGAGAAACAATCAGGAGAATACCACATACCTTAAAAGGGCTGTACTGTATTGTGCATGAACAGGAAATCACCAGTGCCACCACTGAAATGGTCATCATAATGGAGCTACACTGACACTTTGGCCACATTGCCCCTGATGTTGCTTGTTGCCTAATCCAAAATGGCCTGGTTAGCAGCTTGAAACTAGATGAATCAAAGGAGAATGCTACCTTCTGCAAATCCTGCATAAATGTAAAGGCAACACAGAAACCAGTCACAAAAGTCTGTAAGGGAGAATGTGCAAACCAAGTAGGCAAGCTCATCTGGTCAGACATCTGGGGACCTGCTCTAGCCACTACACTGAAGGGCAAGCACTACTATATCACATTCACTGATGACTCACCTATCTCTACTCTCTCCATCAAAAGAGTGAAACCTTTGAAATGTACAAGCTATTTGAAGCTTGGCTCAATCATCAGCTTGCAGCAAAAATACAAATGATATACTCAGACTGAGGAGGAAAATATCTAGGCAAAGAATTCATCACATACCTGGAGCACCATTGCATAGCACAGTGTCTCATTGCACATGATATCCTCCAACACAATAAAGTTACAGAATGTCTAAACCACACCATACTTGAATGTGTTTGGGCATTGTTGCATGCCAGTGGACTATCCAAGTTCCTATGAGGAGAAGCCACCAGACATGTTGTTTGGCTAAAGAACAGAACACCTACCAAGATTCTAGATGATCTAACACCATATGAAGTAGCCTTCAGACAGAAGCCTGACTTGAGCAGAGTGTGTGAATGAGGGTCAGAAGTATGGGTAAATACAGAGCAAGGTAATGAGCTCAGCCAGTATGCTGAAAAGGTCAAATGGATGGGAGTCGATGAACACACTGAAAATGCTTACCAAATGTACTGGCCATTTAAGTGGATCATCACCATTGAAAGAAATATATACTGGGACTCAGCATGATTTAACATTGAGGAGGAGGAAGAAGCAACTTACCAAGATGATGTTATACAAGGGCATCTATATAACCCTAAACCCAACATTGCTAAGGCATAGCCATCACTATCAGTACCAGCTGTTACAATACCATCACCCACTTTTATTTCCATTTCTATTGCGCAGCCATATTCAAAACAGATCCATCAACCCAGCCAGTATGTCCTCAACATCATCAATGGCAAAGCTGCTGACCCCAAATCAGCATGTGGAATCCAACTCCTGGAACCACTGGCAAATGAAGCCACTGAATTGAATACCAGCCCTGCCACTTTAAGGGGGAGAGAACAGCTTAGCAAACACTCACCATTGCCACAGATGACTATAATAATATAGAACTCACCCTTGCCCTAAATGAATCCATTGCAGAAGCCTAGGCCCTTGAGCCCAGCTCACTCACTAAAGCAAGATGCTGCCCAGACTGGCTATAATGGAAGCAAGGCATAAGAGAGGAGCTCACCACCCTCCACAATGCTGGCATCTGGAAACTCATCAAACCACCTGCAGGTGGGTGATAATGCTGCATGCATTCTGAATCTTTGGTCACATTCACTGCCAGTCAGGTTCAGGGTTTGCACAGATGGCTGAATCAAATCCCATATCTGGTTTGACATTCAGAAAATTCACTCTTGAACCAGACAGAACTGGACCTGTCCATTGCTATCTCCCTAAGTCAAATGGGAAGAATGCAATTCTAATGGTGGTAGATCGCATCACCAAAATAATCCATTTATTCCCAGTGTCCAATATGATTACTGCCCAAGGTGTCATGCACCATGTGGACTACCTATGGAGGGCCACTCCTTTTTCCTCAGAAGGAGACAGACCATGGCTTAACGCCAACATATCCATAGCTGCATATGGAGGGAGCAAGGCAGGTTTACATTAGTTTTGGGGAGAAGAGGAATAAGGCACCACATGGGGAGAGGAACCTACAGGTGATCCGGTACCAGGATGGTGGAATGTACAAGCTCCACCTATGCCCTTAGAAGAGACCACACCCCTGCCTGAGTGGCCTACTGATCCTGCATGGATGTGATCACATCTATGCCCATCCTGACCAGTATGATCATTTCTTATCTTTCTTATTTTCATCATGTATGGACTAACTTCCATTGCTAATCATACCTCCTACACCTGTATGATCTCACCTTTCCCCACCCATGATTCCCCTTTGCCCAATGGACAGTCCCCTCTTTATCCATGACTGCCTTTTATGGTCATGGCAGTATCCCCTACCCACTATAAATATGACTGCCTTATATAGTAGAAACCTTAACTAGATCTACATTTAATCTATGTGGTATTTGGTTCTCCTGCTATCTCTGAGTAAGGGCTGCAGTCAAGACTTTCCCAAACCCTATCAGACTTCTACCAGTCTTCTGTCTACTGTTGAGTGACAGCTAAACACCAGGGGTCAATTGTGCCTATCAATCTATATCCATAGATGATGTCACAAAAGATCTAGTTGAACCACGTTCACTCCTTGTTCTACCAAGAAGAGTCTAGTGGGCCTCAATCCCCACTAGGGAAGATCCATCACCATTTACTCTGCTGCTGATCCCCTTTCTGAGGGAGAAGAAATCCAAAATGCTGACCAATCCTACTGAGATGTCCCCATCCCCAATTTGTCTAGAAGACTTCGAATCAGAGGAAGCTCTACTACTCCTAGCCATCATCACAACCCTCAACCCCATAGCACCAGAACCTATTGTTGCCCTTCTCAGAGCCTATCCACACCTCCAGCCTTTAACACTAAAACTGTTACAGCTGACAGGAATCCAACTCCTGTTCCACCTAATACAGCTATGTCACAACCAGTAGAAGAAGACTTCGCTCTGGACATAGATCCCCCTGTCCAACCATACAGGAGAGGAAAAATGACCAAAAAGCAAGCTGGCCTATTGGCTGATTTTTTAGGAGAGGGAGAGGATGCAACATGGTGGAGTATAACCATGGACAACTACTTTTCCATGAATGACAGTATCTACACATATGATCAGGACAAAAACAATACCATCCTGAACAAAATGAGCAAAGGAAGAGGAAAGACATTCTCAGAATCATACTACAATCAGTAAATAGCAGAAATGATCCCAGATACATAAAGTTGAAAAACTTTCAAAGAAAAGTTCTTAGAGGCATTTTCATCCATGGAGGATCACTTGGACCACAGGAGGAAGTTAGCTACTCTTAAACAGAAGGACAAAGAATCCTTTCCTACAACAAAGAGATTACAGGGATATATGCAGGACTTCCAATTATTCACTGGAAAAGCTAAGATGATGAATGATATGGCCCTGATTGAATGGTTTGTCAGAGGCCTCAATCCACTAATTGTGAAAAAAATAATCACCATCAAAAAGCCAGAAATCCTGAAGGAATGGATTGAATCCAGTCACAGACAAATGAGGCAGATTGAAAGAGTCTGAGATCTGAAAGGGAATTGATTCAAAGCAGAAGCATGAGACCCAAATGCTATGGACATAGATGTCATCAGACTATCTCCATTTAATCATGCCAAGCATATAAAGGAAAATCACTGCTTCATATGCCATAAAGTAGGATGCTCTACCAGGAACCATCCACAGCCAGTATCACACATCAGGTGGACTACCCAAGGAGGGCCACCCCTTTTCCTCATGAAGGGGACTGACCTTGGCTTAATGCCAACATCTTCACTGCAGCCTATGAAGGGAACTTAGACATGAGGCACCAGTTTTGGAATGGAGAAGCAGAGGGAGCTACCTGGGGAGAAGAACTGCTAGGTGATGCCATCCCAGGATGGTGAAACGTCCAAGCTCCACCACTTCACCTCGAGGAGATGACACCTGTGCCTGAGTGGCCCACTGATCCCACATGGATGTGATTGCATCCACGCCCATCTGTAGTATCAGTATAAACTCTTTTTCTTATCTAAGAACTCTAATTTCTTTTTGATCACACCCTTATACTGATGCAATTATCTATTTTTTCATCTACACTTATCTATGGTACCCTTGACCCTATGGACAGCTTCCACCCCCTTCCTGTGACTGCTTCTTATGGTCATAGTAGTTCCCCTTCCCCTATAAATAGCACTGCACTTGTATAGTAATTCCCTAACTAGATCTATATTTAATCTATGTGGTATTTGGTTCTATGGTTGCCCCTTAAGTGAAGGTCACTGATAAGACTTACCCAAACCATTCCGAACTTCTATCAGTCTACTGTCTACTGTAGAGTGACAGCTTGAACTTGGCAGTATCTTTGTGTCTTGGATCTATACCCATAGATTGCATCACAGCCAGGAACATTTTCCTACAATAAGTTCCAAAAAAAGAAATAAACCAAGGAAATCTCTTACACCATCCCTGCATCATCGGCAATTACCAATTACATAAAGGTTCTCAGAGACAAAGATATCAAAGAAGAAGACATAATCAAGGTCCTTAAAGAGGTCTATGAAGATCTGATCTATCAAGGGGAGGAAAAAGAAACCATTGCTAAAATAAGCATAGAAACATTAAGGGCACAAGTAGAGAAAGCCAAGGGTTTTTGATATAGAGAGCTCAGTCAGTGTGTCACTTTTCTATGACCTGGAATGTACAATCTATAGAATGAAAGTCAATCACAATCTCTGTTCAATTACTTCCAGGAACCACTGAAATTAAAGCCCTTGTGGATAGTGGAGCAACCAATTGCTTTATTAATGAACCTATTGCCTGAAAACTATGCCTCCTCTTCACCAGGCTTAAGATCTGGAGAATCACTGTCAATGCTGATGGAATGTCCAACAAAGGAGGGGATATAACTCATAAAACCACAATTACCACTTCTATAGAAGGAAGAAAAGAGACATGAGACTACTTGGTAATTAAAAGCAGAAAAACCAATATGATATTAGAAATGAGCTGGTTAGCTCAGCATAACCCCATAATTGATTGGGTATACAGGGAACTTAAAAGAGGAAAAAGAAGCCCAGACTCAGATGAATAATGGTATATGATCAAGTACCTCACTACCAATCTAGTGGAAGAACCAAACAAGAAATTTTTAATCTGATGTTGTACTGATACAGAGAAGATCTGGAAACTTACAATCTCCACTGACATTACATAAAGAGAACTAAAAGAGGAAGTAACTCTACCCAAAAAGTTCCAACAATTTCAAAGTGTATTCTCAGAAGAAAATATCACCACTCTTCCCCCTAAATGGACATACAATCATCATATTAACCTTCTCCCATCCTTCTCCCCCCAAAGAGTAAAGAATTATCCACTAAATCTGGAACAAACAGAAGCCTGCAGAAAGTTTATCAAGGAAAATCTTAAAAGTGGAAAAATCTAAATCTCCAAATCTCCTCAGGCATCCCTGTTCTTTTTTGTCGATAAGAAAGATGGAAAACTCCGACCCTGTCAAGACTATCGATATCTGAATGAGCACACAGTTAAAAATACTTATCTGCTACCCCTGATCAGAGACCTAATTGACAAGTTAAGAGGGTCTAAGATTTTCACTAAAATGGATATACAATGGAGATACAACAATATGCAAATAGTACTGGAAGACCAATGGAAAGCTGCCTTCATTACACCCATGGGCCTCTATGAACCCATGGTGATGTTCTTTGGGCTTTATAACTCCTCCACTACTTTCCAGGCATTAATGGATAACATCTTCACTGACTACCTTGCTGAGGAATGGCTGATAATATATATGGATGACCTCCTCATCCACTCTCCAAACCAGGAAACTTATGATGAAAGGACTAAGAAGGTCCTAGAGTAGATGAAGGAACACAAACTATATCTAAAGTTGGAAAAATGCTTGTTTGATATCAAAACCACTGAGTATCTAGGAATAATAATCTTGGGAGGATGCACAGAAATGGACCCAATAAAACTAAAAGCAATAAAAGAATGGAACCCCCCATGCCAGTAAAAGGAACACAATCCTTCCTAGGATTC
>JBBPJU010000263.1:0-29604 GCA_038088875.1 Austroboletus festivus
AAAAGGATAAGGGCAACGGCCATCCCAGATCCAACACGATCGCTGACCTGTTGGACGAGAAGCGGAGGGGCGAGGCACGTACATGTCCTAGGATCTCCGATGGTTTACTCACCTTTCTCTCCCCCAATCCAGGTGGAAACAGTGAGTCCTTTTTGCGCCCTCGTCAGGTCTACACGTGCAGACCTTTGCTGTGCTCGCAGTGACGAACTGACGTATTTCGCCCGTGGCTCATCAGATCGTCGTCAATTCCATGCATGAACGCAAGGTTGAAATGGCGAAACGTGTGGGTGCCTTCATCGGTTTGCCTGGCGGCTTCGGGACATTTGAAGAGGTATGTACCGGATCAACTGTGCCGGACCCTTGCGCTGACAGAACACATTGCCATTGGCTAGATCCTCGAAGTCATCACATGGAACCAACTTAATATTCATAATAAACGTAAGCCGTCCCTTAATACCGCCTTTCTCATCTCCGCTCATCTCGCACCCATTTTTTGCCTTCCGCGCTAACACCCACCTCTTTTGGCTGTACTTGACAACAACCACCACAGCGGTTATCCTTATCAACGTCTACTCCTATTACAACCCGCTCCGTGAGCTCATCCGGAATGGTATCCGGGAGGGTTTCATCCGCCCTGAGAATGAGAAGCTCGTCGTATTCGTGGATGGACCAGCCGATCACTCCGCGCATGAGACATTTGATTGGGGCGGGGCGGCGATCAAGGCGATCGAGGCATGGCAACACGACAAAGTGTCCACATTACCCTTCTACTGGACAAAGGACACCGACAGCAGTGACATGACTCATGTCAATATCGACATCAATGGCGACGCAAACATCAAAGCCAACGGCATCCTGAATGGCAAAGCAAAGGTGGAGCACATCGAGACGATCCCCGGGTTAAGCGCCCTGCCTGGCCTGAAACTCACCCATGGGTGGTTCAAGCGGGTCTGGCATGTGCGTTCACGGTCGGGGAGGGTATAACCTTGTTTATTTTTATACCTGCGTAGTGGTGAAGTTGCGTTGATCGCCATAACTATATGACTTCACTCCCGGACTCGATAATCATAACATGCTATCCAAGTAAAATATGAATATGTCCCATATCTTTTTTCTTAGTATGCCGATACGAGATACAAATTTATGTCTTCTACGCTCTCTAGAACTCGTGCACAAACAGTTGCCCCGCGGTTTTCCGGATCTCAGGCATCAGAACTTTGCTGCGGTCTCGGCCTGCCAAAGGACGGATCGATCTTACGGGTGCCGTCCATAAAAGCGTCTACATCTGCTTCTGTGATCTTGGCCTTTCTCTGCTAAGCTTGTAAGAAAATATAAATCTGGCTAGCAGGGAAGCAAGACCTCTTGGAACCCTTTGATGAACGCCTGGAGAAGCTGTATACACTTTGTCTTCAGCTGTCCTGTGAGTAACCGGCCAGCACGATAATCCTACGCATCGGAAACCGGGCCGTTAATTCGTGCATGTGCATAAGACTCCCGACGCTCACCTCGCCGATCGTCTTCAGTTCGTCATCGTCGTCCAAAAAGAAGCTCAAATACTGGTACGCGACGTCCACCTCTGTATTACCTCCATACTTGCGATGCTCTTCCTCTGTCTCCCGTCCGCCCGAGAACCCATGTCTATTAATCTTGTTTTTGATCTGATTCGGGGTATCGCTCATGAATATGCTCGAGTTGGGATCCGAGGCGCTCATCTTGGTTTGCGGTCCTTGAAGCGCAGGAAAGAATCGCGAATGGATGAGCGCAGGTTTAGGGTACTTGAGTTTTTGAGCCACGTCACGCGTCAGTCGGAAGTAGGGGTCTTGGTCGATCGCACAGGGAATGAGACACGGGATGTTGCTCACATCGCCGAATATCTGAGGGAAGGAGTTGGAGAAGGAGGGTGCAGCTTGAAAGGAGCAAAAGTGAATCTTGCCAATATTATCGCTGGACCGAACGGCGCGTTTTAGCACCACAAAACTCTGTTGAGGTGCGAACGGTCCCCAACTTACGAATCGGTAAATCCAAACGTCGCCTTCGCTTGATTGTAGGATATTTGGCGGGAGATCTTGACGACGTTGTGATAGAATGTACCGCCGACAAAGTCGAGATTGCTAAATATGAACGTCTTTTTGGGATTGAAACCAACGGCGATGATATCCTTGGCATTGCTTCGAGAGAACCTCCGTACATCCTCTACCTTGAGCTCGTGTTTAAACAAGAATTTCTCATCGTCTGATATAAAAGAAACACACGATAGAGGCTTGAGCCCCTGTAGACGGAGAGGGAAAAGCTCACCTGTCAATTGAATGACGAGTGGAACGTCAAAGACATCCTGCAGCCACCTGTGCTAGAATAAGATTGCCGGAGGACGAGGCGGGTCAACGAAGACCTACTTCGTGAAAACGAACGGTATCATGTGCCCTAGATGTATGCTATCGCTACTCGGTCCCCGGCCAGTGTACAAGAAGAACTGCTTCCCCTGCTCATACCGGTCCAAGATGCGGTCAAACTCCCTACGCGGAACCAAACATTAACGCCCCGGAGACTCACGGTCTAATGAAGTCAAACAGGTGACCAACCGATGTGAAAAGAACATTCCCCTTCGTAAGAGCGGATGAGGCTTGTGTCCCGTCAATTCCTCAAATCGTTGGAGTAACACTGTATCAACACGGCGCGTCCCAAACTGATCGATCAGTTTATCGTAGTCGATGGCAAGCTGCTTCCCGTCCGCAGACACAGAGCCCTGAACATCCCATGGAGTGACGACCTGATCGTGTGCTGCTAGCGTCGGATCGGCTGGTTTAATGACGGGTAAAGTATTTGGGACGCTGGCGGCGCCGTCAGGTTGGGGTCTGAGGAGAAAGATCAAGATACTATGCAAGCGCCTGGTCGTGAACCTCACGATGTGATCACTGTCTTATCCAGGACTCCAGCAAGCGATTCCGCAGGGTCCTTTGGCGATGCGTCGGACATTCCAGTTCCTTTAACAAATTGTTGTCGTTTAGAAGTAATGAATCCCGGTACGAGTCACACAGTCATACTTGACTCACACCAGCGTTACGTCTAGGTACATTCGAAACTCATTTTAATGCATCCAATGCCAATTGTCAACATCGATAATGATATCATGCAGGAAGGAGTCACTTGAATTGTACGTGTATGTTGATTATTGAGTGAAGAGGGAAGGGAAGACGGGAGATGTCCGTGCACTACGTCTGCTCCCCCGAACATGACCCTCAGTACTGTTAATGTTTTTTTTCGTCTGGCCCACGCCATACCTAATAGCTAATATCGGGGAGTAGTGTAAGGCCAGAGTAGTGAATGTGGAGCTTGCTATCCGGTGCGTAAAGTGAACGTAGACGAAAGGAGAAGGCCCATAACCAGCTGGACGCGTTAAGGTTTCCGGAACTCGCACAGCACCGTGTAGATGGTGTTGAATGCCGTATAAATCTCTTCTCTAATCTATATAACGCAGTATGCTATGTCAGAAGTGTTCAAGTGACATCATCAAGAACTCACCTTTGCACCAGTCAAGACTATCTTCCCGGACACGAAGATCAACAGGACAACCTTGGGTTTGAGCATGCGGTAGATGAGACCAGGGAAGAGCTGTTCCAATGATAAATCATTCACCCAATCAAACCAATGCATAGAGACGCATACCTCAGGCTCATAGCTGCTGAACTGTCCGTGGCTGTACGCAAGACCCTCTAGTCGTATGGGGAACTTAACGTCACAGCTACCGACGATGTTCTGAATCTTGAATTCTGCAAACTTGGCATCGAAGCCGAGCTTCTGTACAATACGAGCATACTTGCGCGACGCCAGCCTCGAGTCATCCTCGCTCTTCGCACCCGTGACGACCATCTTACCCGACGCGAATATAAGGGCGGTGGTCTTGGGCTCGCGAATACGCATGATGACGGCGGCGAAACGCTAATGTGCAAAAAGCGCATCGGCGTGCACAAATATTGCAAGTAAAGTTGCAATACCAACCTTTGGATTATATTCTGCATTGCGTGCATGCAGGGCAATCGTCTTAAGATCCAACCGACAGTCGAGATTGACAGTAGCGACAATATTTTGAAGTGTGGGAACAATGCCCTCTACGGCAGTGATATGCTGTTGCTCGAGCGTCAACGGCGCCGGCGTAGTAGGGACGACGGGAGCGGGTGACGTCGAAGGACCAACAACAGTAGGGGGAGTAGCACCTTTGCCTATCGTTGTGGCAGAGTTCACCTGCGAAGTAGACAAAATGGGGACAGCAGCGGCCGGTGGTGGTGGCGTATGGGACTGCGATAATGGCGATGGCCCCGGCAGCACGAGACCCGATGGTCCAGGCAGACTAAACGAGCTAGGGCCAGGAAGGGCCAGTCCGTTTGACGGCTGCGATGACTGTTGAGGTTGATAGGGAGCAGCGGACCTTCCAAAAGTGACTTGGCGTGCGGGCAATGCAAACGACATCTTTGCGAATATCTGAGGTGGAGGTCGGGGTAAAAGGAAGCGTGGGAAAAAGGGCGCGGGCGAAAAACAGCAGCAAGTTGTCGGGAAGGCTGCTCCTTATATATTAAATCAATTTTAAACTCCGCTCATGATTACGATTGAGGCCTGGTTACTACTTCTCTTGTTTACTTCTACCATCTCCAGTGGTACATATGATTTGTCTACTGCTCTTTCATTCTTGTTCTGCTCTTGATTTTCCCCTTTGTCTCCCGGTATCTGTACTCGCCTTCTGAAATCCTCTCTCTCAGATCGTTGGAAGTGGAGAGAGAATGGTAGAGTGCCAACCACTTCGGCTGCGGATGACACATGTTCTAGAAAATACCAAATATACACAATGATTTCCCACGTTTCCTAAACCCACGCAATCAATCTTACGACATTCCATCGCTGTACGTAGAAGCAACGCAAGAATGACATACATTGGAGCGTGCCCGTACAAAAACAAATAGGAGACATGAACTACAACAACTACATCCACACTGTTCGTGAACATTGAATATTAATGTTGAAAGGTTGAATCTGGCGAATCAAGAGGAAATCGGAGAAAAAATTGCACAATCCAGGGCCTTCCTTCTTCTGCGCAAGCTTACCGCCCCCCAAGCAGTGGACCACGTTCTTCGTCTTCGAGAAGAACCGTGCCGGCCGTGAACCTCTTGTACATCCCCCAAACGCCCTTGACCACGCAGAACGCACTCAAGATGGCAAACACGAGGGCAGTCCAGTGCACGAAGGGTTCTCCTTGCTCAGCAAAGATGGCAAACAGGGACCACATGATGGCGATAGATGCGGGCAAATCACCTTCAACGGAAGTGAAAGCGTAGGCTGCGGCAGTGCCTTCGAGGAAGAAGCTGTGTGACAATGCGTATCCCAGGTGTGAACTGCAGCCAGAACTGGCAAGGTGTGCAAAGCAACTTACAGGGCAAGGAAGACAAAAACCTTGGTCCAGACACCAGCAACTTCGCTAACAGCATTGACACCAAACGCCTCAAAAGCAGTGAGAACTACCAAAACAGTGGTCCATCCGTGCCAGAGTGAGAAGGGAAGGTGCACAAATATTTCATCACCCGCACTTGACGGCGCATATTGCTTCTTGATGATATAGTAAATGTGCTAATACGCAAGGTCAGTAACTTATGATCACGCGCAACACACGATTTAAGTAACCGGAAGACGTGCGACATCACGGCCAAAATTTAAAAAAAAAAAAAAGGAAGGCGGGATGGGCACAATGAAGAGAAACTTACCGTGACAGCGCTGCTGACGAAGAGTGCAAAGATAAAGGCCACGATGTAATGGTGTGCTGCCCAGAGGTTGACGTAAATTGCGTTCAGGACACCTAGCAAGGCGAAGCGCCATCTGATGCCATCGATAATGACCCTCTTCCCGTGTGCGGTGAATTGGTAGACTATAGTTCCAAGAAGGAGTAAGTGAATAAGAGTCCTGCGCGAGGAATAAGATGTGACAACAAAACAGGGGTATATGAATACCAGATCAAGAAAGCCCAAGGGGCGGGCGTAAGATATGTTTCTTTTCCAGAGTAGTAAATGTCGTGTGGAGCTGCGATGGTGTAGATGTTGGAACCAAGGAAGGCGAAATACACCACGATGTTGAGAAGCTGGAATACGGAGGAGGGCGTCAGTTAGGATTCCGACGAGAATTGTCATGAAACACCCCTTGAGCAAAATGCCATCCGTCCAGGAGCTGTCAGCCATTGTGGACGGTGTTGTAAACGATGAATGTGACAAGAACAGCGGAGGGAGGAAGCAAGAGGAGGTATTGACCTGTATTTGCTTATATACCCCACCATAGTTTCACTATGACAGCCCTCCAAGTAAATTTCCAAATCGGGAAGTCACCTGCCAGAAACCTTCAATATTGCGTGCCTGCATACACGTTTAAGACTTGTCCCCATCGACACAGCCCACCGCGACTAAGCAGACAAGTTTCTTTACACAGCGATTACAATCCTAATTGTTCAAATTTCTGGCCCCATAAACAGGTTGACCTAACTACCACTACCACTAGCTACTATTAGGGCGTATGATGCATCACAACCCCGCGAGGGAGCAGCTTCACACGTGTTGCATTTATTCTCCGCCGCCGCAGAGCACGGGTTTAATGTAGTAGCTCACCGAATTCGGTCATGTCAATACAACTAAGGCCTGTAGCGCAGGTCCAACATTGAGCAACGGTGGTCCTATCCCGGTTTAGCAGCTCATAAAGCAGACCGATGCATCAAGCATTTGCAGAGTAATCCGCCGTCCACCGTCTAGCTAGAATTAAGAACAAATGAATAAGGGTGGTCTAACAACACATTAAGCAGGAGACACGTATGCAGAAGGGTATTACCCTAACTCGGACATGAAAGCACCAAGTATCCGCAAGTCTAGACACCAGCAACAATCCTGTAAGGGCGCGATCGATCAGTTCTCCAACCAGAACTGGGTTCTGTCTAGAACTTACTCTTCGGCCTTATTCAGTGCGGTCACCATGCTGACGACCTCCTTCCTCCTGTTGACCACGAACTCGCTCTCCTTCATCAGCTCATCCAAAACCTCAGGCTTGTAAAGCTCCTGTAACAGCTCTCGTTGCAGATTCTCCTTAGAGTGGTTCACAAGAGTGAGGACAATCGCTTTTGGAACCATATCAATCATCTCTCGTTTGACTATGTTGAAATAGGAATGAATGAGGTGTTCTGTTACGATATGCTATGAGATCATAGCGTATGCTAAGCCAGGCAAGGCGACTTACTGATGACTTCGGTCTCCATAGTCTCACGCTCGCTCAACGCCGATTGTGGTCTGATTATTGCAGGTGGCTACGGGATCGATATGTTAACTGATACGCGTACCAATTATCTCGCTCTCACGGTGCTTACCGATTCCATGACTGGGCCCGCTTTCTTTGGTTGACCTTTCCTCGCAGTCGAAAAGAATGAACCAAAGAAACTTGGTTCGTCCTTCTTGGGATCGACCTCGAGGTCACGTCCATTATTGGCTTGACCTGGTGGAAGCTTACCACTCTTTGAATCAGGTGCGGGAGGAGTTGGCTTGTTGGCATTAAGACGTTCCTGGACTATTGACATAGCCTATCAAAGGGAGACGAGTCAACGAAGGGTAAAATGATTGCGCTCGGAAATATTTCACCTTGTGACCGCCTAAGAAGTCGGGATGAGTTGTGTTGACGTAACAGGCTTGCATGCTATCACACTCTTTATTATACTGATCTCCTGGGGAATGGTGGAATTACACGCACGCAACCATATCAGTCACAAGTTTAGTGGTTGGGTTCATGGCATTCTTGAAGAAGTTCACGACGACGGCATTAAAACGCTCCCTGAGAGCAGGGAAGCGCCTGAATGCTTGCTGTGTACGAGTGAATGGTTAGCCTACACTGCACTAAGAGAGAATGACGACGTACAATCTTTTGGAGTAGTTGTCCAAGAATTCGGATAAGTTCGTCGTACACCAGTTGACAACATTTCAAACCAGGTTCTTCGAGTCGTTTGATTTGTTGCTTGACAATGACCTCGAATGCTTGTGTACCGACAAATAATGATGGTGTTGATCCCTGCTCGCGGGTTAGAATCAGACGCCAGACAGTCAAGTGTCCTTAATAGCCGCTTACGGAAGAGTTGTATAGAATCGTTCTGATATCACCATCCTTTACTTGATCAAACGGATCGATGTTCCTGACACCATTGTTGAACAATTCATGGAACACAAAGCTGATACGCGCGCCGCCACTGAGTTCGTTTAAAGATAGGTCATTTGTGTTACCATCGATCACAGTGCGGAATTCGTTCGTGAATTCGGTGATGACAGAGAGGACAACATTTCCTCCAGAACCGTCACCCAGAGGTCCACCAAGGCTCGCGAGTTCGGCGTTGTACTTTTGAAGCTGCTGTGTTATACGTGCTTTGATGTCGGGGAGAGTGTTGCGAATATGTTGCATGAGGATCTGAATAAATTTATCAACATATGGTACGAAATGAAAAAGCTTGAACTAGCCATATTGAGCTTTCGGGCAAGGAAAGGTGTTCCACAGTACTGGGATTTGCCCTTGTATGAAGGATGCGTCTCAAAGAAATTGCGTTCTGCTTCTAAAGCAGCATTAATAGACTTGGAAGTATCGATATCCCGTTGTCCACGGTTCACGACTGGTACATAACCAAGTCTAAGTGGAATAACGCGGCCTGCAAGAATGTCAACGACATCTGTTCCTTGGTCCCTGGACACAACAGTAAGATTTCTGGTGTAAGAGAGTTAGTAAGTAACACACATCAGGTCGACCTTTGTAAGAACACCGATCGTCCGAGTCCCCTCGGGATCAACCTCACGGGCCAACTTGAGACCGTCCGAGTTTGCCAAGTCGGTGTTAGCAGCCGTGACGGCAAGGATGATGCAAGCAGGTCGTGATATATACTTCAAAAGCATATCTTTAATCTGCTTCTCGATGTCTTTGGGCTGATCTCCGACAGGCACCTTTGTCAGACCGGGCAAGTCGACTAAGGTAAGCGTCAATACGTTAGGGGAGAATATACGCAAGTTGATGGGCTGTGGAGAGATGCCAGCATTACGGCCCGTCTTTGCTTCCGTGTCACGGATGATCTCTCCGCGAATCTTGTTGAAGTCATAGAACTTCTCGCCAGGTAGATGTAAAAATTCTCCCCATTCCGATTCATTGGCTTGCTTATCTGAGCCTGCAAGTTGTGCTTTGGAGAGTAGCTCTGAGATCAAATCAAGCGTCAAGCTTCATTTCGTAACGTACATGAGAGGCCATTCGGTTGTGGTGGGGTTGCAGGGCGGTGGATGAGCTGCAGCACGAGTGGTCGTCGCGTCACGATGCCAGTACCACGAGGCAAAAAATCTCGTCCGACAATGTTCTTGAAAGAACGAGACCAATGAATCATCAACCGAAATGCAGTAGATGGCGTTGAATACCTCGAGGACGCTACTCTTTCCGCTGCTCTGACTGCCAAGCACGCAGATTTGTGGAAGGTCTATTTGGGATCCTGATGATCCAACCGTACTGAACACGTCTTGAAGTTTGTTAACGACGGCTACTATTTCTTGACCGAATCCGGTGGACATGGCGGATAACGCAAAGGGTGTTATGAAAAGTAAGAAGACAAGATGCGCACAATCCCTTGCGCGGCCAGAAACATGCGACCAGCTGCGTAGCACAGCCACCCTCATAGCTTTTGATGAATGTATACGCAGCCAGCGCAGCTCATGCTCATGCACATGTCGGAAGCTTGGACCTGAACATAAATGAAGACGGTCCAGCCAGTTCACTGAGGGCATCCGCGGGTTGTTTATCGAGGCGACGGCAGCGTTCCATATCCCCTCGGTATATCGGATTATTCCTGACGCCAAGTTTACTGACACAGCTGAGCTCTCGATGCGAATGCAACGAAGCCAGATGAGTTTCGCAGCCCTCCTTCATAATCATGTCGGTTAAGCTAAGGGAACCTACTCCTTTCCTAGCTCTTTGGAAAGCCGTACATGTGTTTCTCTAATCCGCGCTCTTTACATCGCTGTCGATCCGTCACCGAACCAACACTTGATCGTTTGTGAGCACTTAATGACTCCCTAGAGCTCTTTGTATCCTTGTTGCCGAAGGAGTTAACCCTTGATGTACGCATCAATGGACGAATTCTGCAGCGTTTAGCATCGAGACCTGACGTTATGATTGCTTCCAGGAAAACTCCTTCCTTTCGATTTAACTTCTGGAGTTCGGCCATGGATTGGCTGCTGGACGCCCCTCTCGCGGGCATGTCCACTTCGAGGGTAGCCCAAAAGATCCTTTATATAGCTTCGTTCCATATCCCTTTCAACACCTTTAAAAAATCACGATCAAACCCGGTCCCCTCGTGCCAAGCGTGCTACACAAATACTGTCATGTACTCTCTGCATCTCCCTTATCGAGGTTTGATCCACGTTTTGTACGCTGGCCAGACCATCGTCTCCAACCAATACGCCCTGTCCTGCTTTCACTGAAGATATTGACTATCGACGACTCCTTATCGAATTTGTTCGACTATCATCGAGCCCCGTGCTTCAGAAGATGACGATTGCTTCTCAAAATGAACGAAGCAGACTCACTTTGAATCAGTATACCCAATTCTTCATGCTCATCGCAGACAAGTGTCGTGGAGTTTTCAGGACGCTGGAAATACAACACCCTCTGCAATGCTATAATTAAGCTGATCTCGAGTCGTTCCTCCACAGAGTTCAGGCACCGGCTGACACATGGGTCGACACTCCATCTAAATTTATTGTTGGTTTGCAGGATCTCGCGCGCGATATGATCGATCCTTCACGATGAATGACTTTCCGAAACACTGGCAAGCTCAGGACAAATACTGCAATTGCCGTCGCTCCATCTTAGGCCCAACCAGTCCGGAGTGCGGGCACGATAGAAAAAAAAATACACCCTCCGATCATCTATTTGTCCCCAAGGACCTACGGGCACGCTGCAGAACTCTGACAGCACTGGCCCGACAAAACCTGTCCACTTCGGCACGCCGCGTTAGCGGTAACACTCTCATTCAGCTTTACGGTGTTGGCGACCCTCAAGTCCGTCTCCCTGCCAGAAGCAGCGTCCAAAATGTATAGTGGCCGACAGTCTGTAATAAGTTTCCCTTGGATCAATACATCAGATGCGCACCCAGTGCATATCCTCGAGAATTATGGCTGACCGCCAAGGGGTAGGTCTATATTTTCCAGGGTGAAGTAACACACCCACGTGAGAAGTCTATTGCTTCGGTTTATCTTTAATGATCTCTCCCGGAGACGATTCGATAATTTTCCAACTTACACGCTGGTATGAATCCTTCTTCTAAACTTTGGAGATTCCATCCAGGTTGCGGTATACGGATCAAGCATGTGCATCTGAGCTTTAATTGGTCTGGCGGACGAGCAACCCCCACGATCAGTAATTCTATGCGAATTTAATTTTGAATTCCTTGCGACATCTTTCGCAGAACAAGTGCAAACTGATAACCCCAGGTGGATCCGGACGCTGATCGATTCACAGCTGGATTACCGGTCAGCACGCTACAGTGCCACGGTTGCCAGTTCGATCCCTCTTTACTGGCATATCAATTGCTGCGCCATCGTTTGGTTGATGCGGATCCCAGGTTGGCACTCAAGGCAGACCATACCAGCTAAGAATCAGTCCGTCCGGTTAGTGTAGTAGTCTTTTTTTTCTTTATAGACTTTGACTTATGAATGCTTCAGAGTCAAACAGACAGCTCTATAACCATTCAGGAAGCAAGGTCATCATCTCTCTCATCTTCGACCCTGTTGTCAGCACCCCGCGCTAAGAATGAGCCATGTGGGCACGAGATGTTTGGATGTACATTGACGCGACATAGCATCTGTTGCACGGATTTGATGCCAACTTTTTGTCGAGCCGGTGGGGTCCTCGAGCCTTCAACAGTTTTCACAGCAGTCGTCCAGTAATGACTATAACAAAATTCTAAGGCGGCGATAACCAATATTGCCGAGTCCCAGGCGAAGAAAGAGTTTAGTCTAATCACTAAATTTTATCGCTGGGGTAGGATACACACATACAATCCTCTCCGTAATGGCCTCGCTTTGCTCCATTCTGCTGTAATCGAACCACGTATAAATCAGCAGATTAGCCGACGTTGAGACGGAAAATGTCATTGTGGCTGATAGACGCGTGAGCCATCTTGTTTCGCGGTAATAATCGAATCAAGACACGTACACGTAGTAAGTGTTACCCTCTTTCACTAGCTGGAATACCTGACTGAAGCTGAGAGGGTTGGCTTCATCATCAACCTGTTTCGCGTGAGCAAGATTGAAGGTGATGTCGACAAGCATACCATCAAGTAGCCAGTCACGTTAACGATAAGGGATTCAGGTAATATAGAAGGTTGCGCATCGACGGTCGACACATTATGGCGAACCTTGGCAAAGGGCAATGACTTGGAAACGATAAGTACCAAAGAGGACCTCAGAAGCGGGCACTTGCCGCAAGTTTTTGGATGATCTCGGAACCTCCCAAAATCTGGTCTTTCTCAAAAGTGAGCATGGAGCTGGGACGCTGCACGACGATCAGATCGACTGGATCGCGTTCATATTGTACTGTACGACGGACGTACGTATAATGGAGCCAGACTAGTCCGATCGGAGTCGAACGCAGCATAGTAAAATCCAGTAAACTGCTTGGCGACGTTGTTTGGGTCCATCAGGTCAATTGATGTAGTAGAATGTTGAAGATAAAGTTGTGTTGGGTGCGGTACGAAGGGCAAGTAACCCAATTAGGTCAATATGTCGGGATCGCTCGCAACCGACAACTGGCCCCGTCTCAACGTATGTCTGGTTTCCCGGCGGCAGCCATCTCAGCTTTGTCTAGTCCACCCATGTCTGACCTTCCGCGCCCATCCATGCGCAGGAAGAGCTCTGCGCAAAACTTGCTGTCCTCCTTCAAGTCCCAAGCTAGCACCGCAGCTCCCGGAGGCAGCATCTCGTCCGCTACCGGCGCAGCCTTTGCAGCAGCGACCCAAACCCCGACTACGACGGCTCCACCGGGAAGAGAGTGGGATGGGCAGTCCGTGCACTCTGACGGCCTGTCCTCGACGGCCACCCTGGTCGCGAACGGCACACCTACCATTCCCCAAGGAACCTCCGTGGAATACCTCCGGGATCTGGTTCAGAAGCGAATCATCACCCTTACCTACATGCGCAACGTACACGAGGGGTGCGTTTCTCTTCGATAAAGCATAATTTGTGCTGAGTCCATGACTCAGCCGGAGTCATTGGTTTCATACGATTATGATGTCCCGCGGCGAACTTGATAGAGTGTTCAGTAATACTGCTATGAAGAAACGGTCTGTATTGCTTGCCGACCTTCAGACAGTCACTCCTGAAATATCCTAGGACACATCGTTTTGCCATTCTCGCCATGTCTCTCTCCAACCTGCTGGATATTCCCCAAGCGCATGATTACCTCCGTGGTCTGCTCAATACTATGAACGAGTATGACCAAGCCAAGGAGGAGCCTGATAAACCGAAATATGTACGGCGCATCTATCCCGTTCCACAATATCGTTCTGATCTCACCTTGTAGCGATTGTTCCGTTCCAAGGTGGCGAAACGACAAGCTGCCGGCGGCTTTGCCGAATATACCGTGCCATACTCAGACGGATCGGAAGCTTCCTACCTAGTTTCACCTCATATAGTACGTTAAACATGATGGTGCACGACTTCAGTTGAATTAATTTGCGACAGCCTTTTCCACTGGACTACCATCAAACATTACTATCCCTTCTTGACGTGCTGTCCGAGGTGTACAACAAGATTTCACGTATTCTCGGCCCTTCCGCATTCTCGAATTCTGGTCAGCATATGATGGGGCCGCTGGGTCTACTTGCTCCGCATCCGGGGGTGTCATATTTATTCTCAAACCAAGACGTGACCCCAAAGCCCTTGGACGAGAGCGAGGGCAGCTTGTGGGGAATTGCAAATGCCCCCGTACCTGGCCAAAATTATGGAGCAAGCTTAGGGAGCCCGCCTCCAAGCTGGACGGCAGGGCTTGGTGATACCTTATTGAAGGTGGACACAAAATTCAAGGTGGGTCCGACGCCTATCGCCTTGCTAATTCGATGGTGACATCTTTCAGAAAATAACGTCTACTCTGCTGAAGGAACTTGATGCGGTCGCGCGGAATGGTATCAAGGATGAATTGGCTTCCTTGGACCCCCTACTTCGCGGAGTTGCAGCCCCAGAAGACGTGCGAGAACAGTATGACTTCGAAGGGAATGTATGAATACTTAATCATAATACTTGTTCGTCGTGGCATTGTATCATCACCGCATCCTATTTTATTCTGGGCTTCTGGGCTTTACGATTACGATGCAAGTTGCAGTTAGGAACATCTCTGACCGAAAGTTTCAGCTAGAGTACTTGATTCAGAGCTTGAAGTGGTCACATCTGCCACTTATCAATTCAAGTTATAGAAATACGGGCGCTTCGCACTGCAACTATTCTAGGCCTTACGAGGCGACCTTGAAGAGCTCTGGTCATTCTTCGAGATCGGAAACTCAGGGAAGTAGAGCGTTGTTTCAATGATCCTCAGGGTTGTCCTTGACCAAGACGTACTCATACTCTACGTAACCCCCAGGCCAGAGCTCAGAAAAAAATTGGCGGTGGGCAAGCTTTGAGCTGACGTCATCCCCCCCCTGGTGCTATAAATCGGCATGACATGCGCCGAGTTGCAAAAGAGTAATCGTTAATATCCTCCAGTGAAGAACCTGCGTGTACTACATTCGAAAGTCTGCAAAATACATGTATTACTAGAAGAGAAATGTACACCACTCTAACGGTCCTACGGCCGTGGTCAAAGCAGTAGGAAGATACGGAGGTGTATGTTATGCCGTGCGCCATTACTTCATATCCTGCGAGGACCTCCCGATGCAGATGGTCGAGTGTAGAGTTCGATCACGACCAGTTGCCAAAACGTGAGGGGTTTCGAAACGAAAAAATTTGTCGAACAAGCCATATATGTGTATACTTTAGGGCTGGTACTATACTTACTATAATACTAACATGACATAGAGCTGGCTTAGAGCAGGCAACATCATTACAAGACGCGCATAAAACAACGTACAGAAGCGAATGAACATTTTTCAGTCACAGAGGTCCACTGCCATTCCAATAGAGACTTTGAGCCTTTTGGTCGTTTTGTTGGATTCGCCCTCGACTTTGCGTTTCAAGCCGGCTTCGGGCTGACGGTCAAGCGCAAGCGTGTTTTGTGTCGGTTCTTGGGTCTGCGACTCGAATCCCAGGGCTTGGCTAGAAATTTCGCCTCTCTGTTTGTGATCAGCGGGGAGTTTTACTGCAGTATTGCTGTTCGGAAGATCTAGCATAACAGGATCGGTGGGAAGACCCAAGGACGCTTACGTGCTTCCACCCACGATACGAATTCCAGCAATCTTGAAAATAAAGGAATTTTGCACTACTGAAGGATAAAAATAAAGGTACTGACCCCACTTGTTAGACCTAGAAGACGATTTTGTACCTGAGGTTCCGCGCAAAAGTAGTCGAGATAGACCTTGCTTCTCCTCGACGAACGTAAAAATATATACTTCGTTTTTTGCAATTCCTTCTGCGCTTTCTTCCCCTTTGTTTTTGGCGCTTTCTTGCCTTTCTTCACATGACCTTTTACGGAACCCAAGTCTTCGGATATCGCATTTTCCGTGGTAATAAATCCTATATGATAGAGGCTCAGATATTAAGAATAAGGAAGGGGAAGTATAGTCGACCCTCATCCTCGAGTCTTTTAAGTAATTGATTCACAAGGGAAGCAACACAGCCTAGGGGTAATAGTAAGCAGCAAACGTTGACGAAAGTGGTTTCGAACCAATTTGTTCCCTGAACTCCACAGCGGTGGTAGGCCTGTGGATTTCGAATATCTTAATTGCGCGCCTAAGGAGGCCAACGGTCGGTAAGACATTATCGTAAAGATGGATTCACGACACCTGAATAATGCAAGATCCTTGAACCTGCTGATCATGTCGGCATATGTCTTCTCGGCCATAATGTCCCATTCGGGGGACTGCCGGAGGCAGCAGTCAAAGCATATGAATTGCGATGGGAGGCGTCTGTCTTGTAGGCCATGATACCTTTGCTCCATTCAACTAAACGGCTGGTACGGATTTTAATCAAAACTTACCCCATGCACCTGCGGAGATCAAGAGTCAGTGCTACTCGTTCGGATGAGCTATAAGGAGGATTTCTGACCATATGTGGCGCCACTTATTGCAACCACCTTCACAGAAGATCAGGAAACCGCCAATCTAATTAAAATTTCAGCAGGAAGTATATATTGCATTAGGAATTTAGAATAACTGTCGTGCCACAATCACAATCCACGCTGCCATCACATTCCATTACATCGGTGGGTTTCGTTATTTTTATGGTTTTTGCAGATATGTCCAGATTACGTTTAACAGAAACCTGACTCTCGAAGTCTGGGGTCATATTAGCATCCATGAGAGCGCGAAACATAGCGAATTAAATAGTACCTGACACACCTGATTTTGATCTAATACTGCTCCTCTTTCTATCTTGAAGCATGTCCTGGGAAATGGATGTATCAATCTGCTCGACTGACATGGAAAACTCGGAAGAGTCATGGATATCCGATGGAGGTAGCGCACTTGGCATGGACGATGATGACTGCGTATCAACCTCTTGGGTTGTGGGGATCACCTGTGACTGTTCTATGTCCCGAGGCATCATCTATTTAAGGCGAGATTTGGTGTTGCAAACGGAAGTAGTCATTTGAAGGCTCACGAGATATCCGACATGCGCTGGCGTAAGGTCTGGACGACCCCCGTATTCAGCCAGATTGTCGCGGTTACCCTGATCTTCGTGTACTGGAATTGGAAAAATCCTCCCTTCATTCCCTCGAATACCAATAGGAACCATGGCGTCTCCGGCGCTGCACCTCACTAAAACAATTCCTTCATCAGAGACTTCTTCACCCAGAGCATCTTCGTCCGTGTCCGCATCCCACACGACATTTCTGTTCAATGCATCTTTCCTCTGGAGTTCTGCATCCTGTACTCGAAGCTGAGCTTCTTCGACGGGAGTTAATTTCGGTGCACAGCCGGTGATGAGACCAGTAAACGTCGCATTGTTGTCCTCAGTGGAGGACGGAAGGAAGGATGAAACGGAAACAACTTTCATGCTCACACTGGTGGCCTCGTCAACACACGTCTACATCAAGTCAAAACGTACCCGTGCCAACCAGTCTCTAGATCACCAATCCTCGTGCTTTCCGGTACCTCCTCTGTTCTATGAGTTGTAAAAAACCATTTATTCGAGTCGACATCACCAGCCCGGAAATGCGGGGGCTGATAATCATCGGGAGTGTTTTCGTTGTAAAAAAGTTTGAAATTTCCATATCGGGATTCTGAAACTGTCACGCAGAAAACGCTAAGATCTCGCAAAAAGCTCACTTGGCAATGTCTCCATCTGGGAAATAGTAGTAATCAACGTCTTAATCATTAACTGGATCAATGGGATGAACCCTGGCTCAATGGAAAATGGAAAGTAAGAGATACCTTGAGGCTGCGCTTTACATCACCAAGTGTGGGCAATTTGCCTCGCTTTAGTGCATCGACAACAGAATCTTCATCCATGCGCTGCAGCGATAGCCTTGAAAATCGATTTCCCAAAGACATGATGGGCACCACAGTGTCGGTGCCGGCAATCTTATAATACTTCAGCTGGGTTAGCTTAAAAGTGGACCTAGGGCCAACATTGTCTACCTGGAAATTGAAGGTATAGGCCTCCACAATGCTGCAGGATGTCGATAAACTGAATGATAACCAACTCAAGATAATAATACTTGTTAGGATCTTTGCTGTCCTGTTGGACGTCTTCAGAAAATAGGACGTCAAAGAGCGTGAATAACCTACCAAATATATAGCAAAGATAAAGCGGCGAAGGTACTGCTTCTCGATAGCCTCGAATATACCTTTTTCCTAGACGAAAAGACGGTTGTATGCGGCGATGTGCGCCTGAAAGCTACTTGTATGCGCACCAAATAATCCAATATCCTGTCGCCCTCATTAGTAAAGCCCCGTTTTAGACCCATAACGGTCACGCCACTAGTGGTCTGCCTGTTCTGGTTATCAAACGACCCAGCTGGGGATGTCGAGGGTATTTGCGCAGACAAGTGATCTAAAGAGTGAATTTTCGGCAGCTGATTCACGCATGTCACGGTACTTACACTCGGAAAAGTTCTCGTAAGGTAGTAGGCCCCTGAAGAACGTCTCAATTGGAATAATTATCAGAGTAGCGATTGTCAAATACCTCAAGTACGCGATGCAACCCAGTCCTGCCTTCAAAAGGGTCTCGACACACTGCAAGCTAGTAGTATTATTGAGTGTCTGAAAAGCTATTAGTCGTTCTAGTAAAGTTTTGTCGTAGACTTTACCCGAATTTCATTACGGTTTGCCGTGGTTTGTGCCTGCATCGCGAAAAGGGGATTGTTGAATGTGATAGTTGAATACGACGAGTGTGATGAGCGAGGAGAAAAGGAGTAATACTATTTTCAGACACGCTCGCGTATTAAGACGCATCAGCCAATCACGTGGACGAATGATCCAGCGATTTATGCTGGAGCTGGAGCGAATTGATCTACATTGTGTAGTCACCATGACAGGACCAAAGTTTTATAGAAAAACATTCTCCGTGCAACGGCCCTAAGAGCGTTCTAAAACGAGCTCGTTCAGATGGACACCAGCAACAAAAACACTGTTTAATCAAGTTGCTCCATGGCGCATAAAAGGTTTCATGACTGGCCTGTCCCAACAAATGCAGTTATCCGAGTGTCAAAACCATCGCTACGGATGGGCATCTCTGGAGTGTAGAACGGGTTCTTCATAACCGCATCCGCATAAGCTTCGTACACTTTCTGCAAGATACTCTCGGCAGAGACTTCCGAGAGGGAAGTCAACAGCACGAACTTGGTGCCTTGATTAAAAGCTCAATCCTACCGTACTATTTGCCTGTGAACGAGCTATGCGCACCAGTGGCCGTCAAGAAAATTGTCATTTTCAAAGTTTCTCCTTCGATGACCTGTGCCCCAGAGCTGGACCCGACTGGAGAAAGCCTGCTCGTGATAGCATGAATACCATGAAGGGTTCCAGCGAGTATGAGGTATTCGTTGGAAGTCAGATTTGCGAGGCCGTCTGTGAAGTTTATCTGATCGTCAATTAAAATGACCAACTTTAAAGAGACAGATATGAACCTGCGAAGTTGCGCTGGTATACAAGACCACCTGCTTTGTTGATCACCTACAATATTGACTTAGAATGCGAGTTACAGTCCCCCGACTCTAGCCTTACCCAAAGCCCAAAGATGGCCATGACGATTCAAAGGAACATTGATGACGTAACAGAAATCGCGTCCAGTCACGGTGTGTCACGACGCGCGTGAGGCTCCTGTTGCTCGGTTTGTTCTTTTTAGCCTAATGCCTACGAACAATGTGCAAGATCTTCTCGCGCAGGACATCTCAGACCCAACCGACTTCCCATCAGCTGATCTACGCCAACTCGATGCTAGCGTTCGCTGCTCGATATGTGGCGAATTTTTTGACGCGCCTATATCCCTTGCATGCGGCCACTGTTTCTGTTCGCTGGTGCGCAACGACAACTCTTCGGACGTGAATTAAGCTTAGAGATACTTTGCCAGTGCATACGAGAGCACATCGTGAGAGAACCCGAGTGTCCACGTTGTCGGAAATCTGCTGCGGAGGCTCACTTTAGGGTAGACCCGGTTCTCGAAGAGGTCGTCTCGGCTTGGAAAACAGCACGGTACGGTATCATCCATTTCCAAGTTGGTTGCTTGCTCATCTATGATCCTCAGATCATATGTCATCCGCTCCTCGAGAGAGGATCGACCAAAAGTGGCATCCAAACAGAACTGGAACAATGACGCAATGCCATATGGATTTGGGACAGCCGTGCGGAATGAGCGGAAACGCAGGCACTCCGAGGTCTCCCAGGGTTCGAACTCTGACGTGGTATGTGTAGCAGCTGGGTCTTCGAACTCGAACAAGTCGAGCGAAATTGCGGATCGGTCGCCACCCCAAGCGAAGAGTGCTGCGAAAACTCCTCGGCAGAAGAATACAGAGCCATCATCAGATCCGCAAGAGGTGGAACTCATGCGACGTGGGTGTTTCTATGCGTCCTGAGTGTTACTTTTCCTCATATTACTTCCAGCAGATTCTCTTGTAACGTGCCCTTTATGTGGCGAACTGGTAGAGTATCAAATAATCAACAGCCACATGGATGGGCCGAGTTGCAATCAAAAATCCGAACCTAGAATCGATAACTCGAACCCAAATGCCAAGGTCCAGTGGTCGAGGCTTCTTGGGAACAAATCTACGAAAGGCAAAAGTAGGGATAATAGGTGATCGGCGACCCTTGACCTAGAGGCTAAAACTAAATGCTGGCTCTGACATGAAGTATTCTAGGAGACACAACGGAGCGATTGCCGAAAGTATCGTATGACGTCCTGAAAGACAAAGCCCTGAAAGATCTCTTGGCTTCCCAGCAACTACCTATGAATGGAGATCGAAACACGCGGATTGCTAGGCATAGAAGGTAATCTTCGCCTTCAAGTCTTATTTGTCGTTGAACACGACTCTTGTTAGATGGGTTATGGTGCATAATGCAAACCTTGACAAAAATATAGGTCGTAAGACCTTGTCAGAGTTGCGCCTCGAATTGAAAGCATGGGAGGAGGGCCGAAAGGGACCCAAACACGTAGTCGAAGACTCCTCTGCTCATGAGGTGAGTTTGATTCCCGCCTCCTTGAGACCCTGTTGATCGGTAAGTCATCGAGGCTTTGCACAAAGAGGAATTCAGTAGACTGGTGGAGGAAGCGCGGCGGAGGGGATCTAATTGTATGTCATCGAATGGTGGCCGTCGGGATACATAACCGGGAAGTTATGGTGAAATATCACTTATCTATCGTTTAGGCGTCCGTTTTCCTTTTATTGCATGCATCGCAACCACGATGCCACTAGTTTATGAGCAAGGAGCGATTACATGTTGTGGTCCACTTCGGCAACACCCATAATGGGTGGTTTCTATCTAACAACTCATGGTGTCAAGATTGTGGAGTAATCTCTCCTCCACAGCATGTCCTTTCGGCCCAATTGTCGAAGATGAGGTGGCACCTTCCGGTTCGCATTGTCTGCCCCGCGAATTGGCAAATTACTGAGTTCTTCCACGTAAGCAAATACCATCCATTGGTTGAATGACACTTGGTTTTTAGAATGGATAACTGCATTGTTCGCCTCGATGGTATCATGACGCTTTGGCGGGTGGCGACGGTAATATAAAATCCGCTAATGAGATGGCAGATGAAATATATCATAAGGCAATATGAGCAGGCTTTCGCAAACCTTTCCAGTGAGCACTACCCCGTTTGATCATGTGTGAAGTTTAACTGACTTACTTTGATCTAGCTCATTGGTAATTTAAACTCTTCAACAGTCAGGTCAGGTACTGCACCGAAGGTCCGTGAGCGATACATGATTACGTGGGCCAGCGATGTGACTCTGGCCCTTATTGCAGGATGACAACGTCGAGACCATCACAGAGCAGTTTCTTCCGCGAAGACAGCGTGCAGTGTTTGGTGACCAATTCATCTTTCAGACGGCTACATTACAACGGCGTGTCAAAGCCAAGCTTGTGCTTCTGGCACCATTGCCATGTGATGCACCACCGTTTGCGAAATCGGAGATGTACTTGTCGAGTCTGTTAGCCCCAATCAGTGCCGCTGTGGTAAGCCGAATGGCATTGCGTGGTCTCAGAATGCTGAATACTAGCTTTTACATGTTCGTTTTAGCACCGACATCCCGACGTCAAGACCCACTTGTTCCGTCTCTACATTTTTGCACGTGAAGTTGATGTGAAAGTGACGTTGCCATCGCTGTTTCGTGGCGTTGTCCATATTAGGAACCAAGACGGCTTTTGTCAAAGCGGGCAGGCCCGCTACTGCGGTGCATTCCGCGACAGGATGCGCCGTGGTCTCATAAGGCTAGATTCCTGTGTGCTGGAAGATGACGACGAGGTGTATATCCACACGCGAGGCAACATACACCTTCGCCTAATGCCATTGCCGGGGAAAAGTAGTGGTGAGAACATGGGTATGCGCGTGGCTCGCCATGTGCGCCGGATTATGCGTACCATGTCACTGCGAGTTTCTTGATGTAATCCCTCCTTCGAGTAGTAGTCGCCGTATTTGGCACGTCAGCGGCAGGCAACTGAGCTGTTGTTGTCTGTCGGCGTCCAAACGAGTCGAACAAGGATCTGAAATTAAATGATTCAATAATAATCATGATCCGGCGAATTCCTCCAAACGACCTGCTGTTGCCTGTTTCTTGTGCGGAGTGCTCAAATAGCCGACGTCTTTTGTTCTGGACCACATGCGTGATACAACACCTTCCTTTTTCGGCACAAGGGCAAACGGCTGTCAGTCCCGAAGGTCGCCTAGTTCGAGCACATAAAACACTCTTACGCACTTCCTCGCATTCTATTGATTTACCCGCTTCGTACCTTCCCTCACTCGTTGGGGGGTGCCATGGCTGGCTATAACTCCTCAGTGGAGGCAAGTCTGATCTTCATCTCGTCAACGTTCCGGCACTTATCTCGTCCACAGAGTGTATCCTCAACCGAAAAACTCGGCGTGCCAGTAGGTGCCAAATTGGCATCCATTTGCTTTCATAGGACTAACCACGATCGCTCAGCATGTTGGACCACGTGGCACGCACAAGGTCCATTATCATGCGTCTAGCGATTGGGATTTCATCCTAGAGACTCAAGAATCCATAGACATGTCTCTTGCTATACCACATTATCGCGCGAGACAACAGCCAGTGAATCACCGTTTGAACATGTTCATCTCCGCTACCACTGCCCCTGTGAAATTAAAAGTGGTCAGTCTTCCTTTATGCAGTTATTTGTGGTAGCAATCTCACGTTTGACAACCAGTGTCGGCCCGTACCTCGGTGCAGGTTTTACTTAGAACTCCGTGTGCGCACGTCCAATGTGACCGTATGGCTCCCTTCCGACTTCAAGGGTCGCATTCGGTGCTCTAGCCAGGCTTCGTACTCGGCCGGCTTCGTGAATCGCATCATGGCAAACGCTCGTTTCGACCAAGACGCATGTGATCACTGGGATGCCGATGAGGTGATTGTTCAGACCATGGGTACCATCACGTTCCGCATGTGGGACGCCCACACAAATGCACCCGAGAACTGCGGCAAGGAAGCGCTGAAACGCATGTTTCGAGGTTCAAAGAAACCCGAGACAACTCGTCGTGGTATCAACTGGGATTTTTTGCTTGACTAGATCTTGACTTTGACTTCTTTTTCACTCTTCGTTCGATATACCCTCGTTTCCTTAGTTGGCTTGCTTCATCCGGAGCAGTGATAGGCTCCTTTTCAAAGGATACCTATTTATTACCATTACACTGATCAGGTCTGTGTAGCGAATTTGAACATGTAGCCATCCCTATACGCACTCTTTACATATATTGTAGTCTTGTCCTTTGTTCGCGATCACTGTAGCCCTAGCACCCACAACACAACACCCGTCTTGTTGCATCTTCTGTCAGCTACCCGTCGGCTGCGGAGTGTAAGGTTATAGATGCCTGATACGCCAAATCGGCTGAGGCTCTCCAAATCCGAGGATGGACACAGCAAGCCATCTACTGGCCAAGTTCTCGCGTCACAGATCTGCGCGCCCCGTTTAACCTTCGCCATAAGCACCACGTTTAGTGGCCACGTTCGCCACCCATCAGCGGTTCCCGTCCCTTTGACCGGCCATCTTCCACCCACACAGGATGGCATATGACTTTAGCGCCATGTCCAATGGGGTATATTTATATTGCCAAACCGCTCCATAATTCCACATAAGACTTTGGACGACCATCAATCATCTTCACTTGTAACGCGAAGGGCTTCATGGCAATGCATGGAGTTCCATTGACGAGGAATCTCAAAAGTGAGCAAGGTCACCGAGTTACGCGTATCACATTTATCAATACCTAGCGACTACCAGTTTTCACCAGTGCTCTGACCGCTCCTGCCATGGGATTGACCGTTTATAACCTGGTTAATCGCCAAGGGACGCGCAGGCTTTGGTGGGAAGACCTGTGCACGGTTACTGCATTGGTCGGCAGTGTCATTTGCACCGTCACCTCTTGGACATGCTTCGAACTAGGTAATATATGTGTACCCCTCCATACTCCTTATTCACCTGAAATATTCAGCTGGTCAGCCTTCTATCATATCTTTTTGGATATATATATTTACATATCCTGGCTTGATCTGGTGAGTAATCTTCCCTCGCCATCTCTTGAAGGTGTTCAACACTTCCAGGTCGGTGAGACTCAGCCTTCTGTTGTCCACTTTACGCATTATGCCACCCTCACGGAATTCGCACCGAGTGTTGTTCTTCGTTGCTGGCCTGTTCGTATTGGCATGGTTCTCGTTTGTAGCCATATTTGCGAGGAAATGCGCATCTGGTAACCAGCGGTATGCCATAACAATTCTAGATGAAAAGGTCAATGAGTGGATGAAATCAGTGACAATCCTTGGATTGATTGGTACTTCGTTCTCGCCATTGGTTTGATGTATTCTAACTTGAGATATAGCAAATATCCTATCCGATTGCATACTAACGTGCCTTCCCATTCATTCGCTACGCCCCGTAAGATTGCCGTACTATCAGCGGCAAACGATCATTGCAGCATATTCGTCAAGTATCATCGTCACTCTCGTATCCGCTTTCCAGGTTGTGTGCCAATTTAATTTCTCGTCTCTGATCTATGTTTCAATGGACATTCAGGTATGTGATGTTGCCGTACCTGGTCTCATGTTCTCACACTCTTTCCGACAGGTCCCCTGTTGCCTATTTGTGTGTAATTCACTCTCAATTATGATACTCGTGTATCGATTCGCATGTCGCACACCGCGTCGCGATGATGGCATGATTGATACAAGTAGGACTCCCCCTCAGTTTACTACAATACTCGATACCATTTACAGTAATGGTGTTACTCCTTGCACCGGTAACGATACCGAAAAATTCTGCGAAAATATCATACCCTGACTGTACGATGCACGGGCGACCTGAGCAATGAACGGCGTCATCCTATCATCAACGGACCCTAATACTCACGAGTTGGCTCCTTGCAATAGTCTCCGGCAGTTTAATAACCAAGATCGCGATCAAGTTTATTATGAGTACCCGTTACTTTTTTGGAGACTTGTGAAGGTGAAATGGCTCTTGGACACTTTGATTGCAATGTTCATTTCTTAACAAAAATTTATCCAACTATGCAGTTTATGCACACGTATGCACCATGGAAGGATCACTCCGCACAGCTCATCAATGTTTCTCAGGACTGCAGCAGGACGTTGGTGAGGTATGCACGTACCGATTGGGCTTATAAGTCTGGATCAGCTGCAATGGTCCCGTCCTCCGATAATCTCAGATTTTCACCCTTTAACTGATTTATGACCGCAAGTAGTGTTCTACAATTCATTGGAATATTAGCATCACTGTTCCGCTCGTGGTACCGACTGGAAGCCCAGCAGTTGTGATGTGAAAATGCCTCGGCGTTTGCGTACCTTTGTGTTGCTGTGCTCCTAAGCTCAGAGTGGAACCAGATACATCTAAAAGCTGGTGCGTGATCATGGACGAGGCTTTCCAGTATTCTGATCGCCCAGCCTCGTGGCTAGAATGGGCGGTCTCAGTGGTCGGATTTTGGATCTATAACCTGAGGTTGTTCTGTAAGTGCTCTGCATGACGTCGATATACATCTACAACCTGAAAATTGTTTGGACTACCATTCGAACAGGATATAAAGGGATTGGCATGCTTTTAGAGCCCATTTTGGAGAGACACATACATTTGACCCACACCAGCCAGTCAGGACCCGCGAAATGGCCAGTATCCCTCTCTTCTGCGTGACGCTATAAGGTCTGTTTGCTGGTAGCCTATACTGTGCTTAGCCGACTACATCTCGGACGTGAACCTCGAAAGTAGATCTTGCTTGCACGGGTGTTGTACGGCATGGATCTTCCGAAAAAGCGGCGAAATACGATTATCGCCATCTTTTCGTCCAGCATAACTGCGACGGCAATGAAAATATTTCGTGCAATCAGTCAATTGATGAATTTACACTGGGGGTTGCCACTGACTTTGACGTACCGGTGGCCTTTCACATATTGCTACTGGACACATAGTCTGATGCCGATACGCGTAACTCAGATTGCATGTTCCACCGTCACCTATAATCTGCTTATGGTTGCGACGTTTGTCTACCGCTTAACTTGGAGAACATCGAGTTTGCGTCCGAATCCGGCTCTTCGGAGGGCGACTGCCAAGTCCACTTTCGCTACTCTGGGGTTGACCACAGTGGAACTGAATGATCTGGATTACTCAGAATATCGTAGCCGGTGTAACCCCCCCCCCCTCGAGCCAACAGAATATCATCGTTTTCAGAGCCTTGACCACTCTTGCCTCGCTGTCCCTTCTCTGCTGTTTCACCGGGCGAACTATCTGATTAGCACAATGTGGAACTATATCCTTGTTGAATATATGAGAGGTGACATATCCTACAACTGCGAGGGTACATTATTCCCCTGACCCTGCAGTGGCGAGACATTTTTCGAGTTGGACCAAAATCGCGGGATTCTCAAGGGCAGCCGCAACCCGTTCCTTGTCATTGAGCTGCTTATTCACTAGATAAAGGACGAGTCTCGATCAACGACTAGTGTTACGTGTGCGGAACTGCGCACCAGCTACTTCGCTATAATGGGAGCCTGGCTTTACCCGGATATCGACTTTAAATCGCGGGGGAAGACTGCGCAACAGTCTTACACGGATGCACAGGCCTAAGACAAGCATCAGTGGACCTCGTATATTTCGATGAAAAGCGGTACCGATCAGAGTCGACATGCCACAATGTGGAACGGTTGGCGTGAACTCGATGACGATGTGGTTTTCTCCAATGTCAATCTGTTCCGGTGACACAACTCGGAGTTCCTCCAAGCTATTTGGATGTTCGGGGTCAGAGATGCATCTTATAAGGTCTGAGAAACGAGTGTCAGGCAACAGTTCTTTGTGATTCGTTAGGGCGAGATTACCGAATATCTCGTCCTGGTCGATGGGTTCGACGTCGGTCGTTTCGCTGTCATCGTCGTCGTCATCCACCCAAAGAGATTGTCCAGTTTCAAATCTAGATTTTCTGGCAAACTTGCGTGATACGTAGATGGTCGGATTGGCGTTGAATACGGCGTCGGACATGACTGCGATGGAAATCACGCTTTCAGGATCAGGATGTTGTCACATGATCACGTGCTTCATAGTATCACACTCTGCAAAATAACGCGTCAATTGAGCTCTCCTTTCCATTCAGCCCAATTTGCTTGGATACTTCCCCCTCGCCCCTCGAATCATCTCAGCTTACCGCACGGGCACACATCGAAACATGCCACCAAAAGTTCGTGTCGTGCCCTGCTCCGTGTCATGTTCACTCATCTCCTATTGTGCAGCGTAAACGTGCTGGGGCGGAGGTGGAGGCTTCGACGTCTACGCGATCGAACAGGAAATCAACGAGAACGAGTAAGATTTGTGTGCTTCAGGGTCATGTGGAGCACTGAACTAACCGTGTCTGTACAGCCCGCGGAAAAAACGGTGCGACGGACGTAACTGACAAGGCTGGTGTGTCGTGCGTGATGATTCTCCTACCTCTTTATTACTGGCGTAGTGAAGGTAATATTACCCCGTTGGTTCAGTCACTCCGCAGAGGTCAGTATTACCCCTCCAGGTTACAGCAACGCTGAATCGTTGAGCAAGGGCCCCACACAGCCATCATCGAAGAGGATGAGGACGAGAGCTACTGGAGCAGCGAACGCGACTCGTGGAACGAGGACAACCGCACGAACATCGGAGTAAGTCCCTGTGCTGACTCGGCATTAAATTTGCTAGCTAATTGGGCGCGCCTAGAATTGGTGACGTAAGCAATTCAGATCGGTTAGCTAAAATACCTCCAGAGAGTTAACCCGCCGCGAATGACAGGAACCCCTCAACTCTACCACAAGCCGACAGCAGAGCAAGTAAGTCAACCTTTAGTTCATCTACATAACCCCCTGCTGCAACGCCTGGACTTCTCTTACACTGCTACACCAATCGGGGTGATCGGGTTCAAGTTTCACCTGGCTGTCTTCCCGCATGCGCCTCTCGTCCTTCATGTGCTGTGTTTCTAACAACCTCGCACTTAGTGATGAGTTGGATATGCCCCAAAAATTCGTAGGGTGTCTTTCCCTCATTCATCGATTTGCTGTTTCATTGATGTCCCGCTCCCCCACCCATTAGCCAACTGTGCCAACGAAACTAGAGTATTCACAACAACGGGCTCAAGCGCTCTTCAAGAGCTTTGCAGACGATGACGACCCTGATGTAATAGGACCAGGAGGCGTCGAAAAATTATGCACAGAGGCTGATATACCGCTGGAAGGTGCCCAGCCCCTCATCCTAGCGTGGCAGTTCAAGGCTCGGGAGATGGCCAAACTCAGTCGTTCGGAATGGATTCAGGGAACTGAGGCTCTGTGGTACGCGTGTGCGCTGCTTCATTTTGACAGCGTGAGTTGATGATACACAAGCGTTTCGTCGTTATCGGCCTTGGCCATCGCGTTGAAGGAGTTGGACGACCTGGTCACTCAAGATAAGGAACCGATAACACCCGATTCTTCATTATCTTCTGTCAAGAAATGGGGTAGAAACGATTCCCAGGAACCATACGACCGAGCCCGCTATTGGCAGTATGCGTTAGATCGTCACACTGCCTTTGTAGAGTTGTATCAATTTTGTTTCACTCTTTCCAAACCACCGTCAGTGTTCAGTGCCATTCCGCTTCTTGTGTTGAGCTTGTTTTCAGACCAAGTAGGAATTTGGACATTGAGGTGACCAACTTCAACGTCGTACTTGGCTTATCCTCACACACCAATAGACAGCTGTAGCGCTATGGTCGGTATTACTAGTTCCACGATATCCGATCGTCACCGAGATGATCGAATTCTTAAACGTGAGTGCATGATCCTTCCGTACCTCGGACCATTGTAATGGACGCCAACAGGAAAATGGGTCTTATAAAGGTGCAAATAAAGACATCTGGAATATGGTAGACATGTCAAACATGTCAATCCGAGGAGCTCGTGCTCAAAAAGTCTTCTAGGTACATGAATTCTGTCGGACGATCAACGGGGAGCTGAGCAACTACGAAGCCGACGGGGTATGTCCTTTACGTATATGCATCGGTAACCTTCAACACCTTTTCCCCCTTGCTTTCCAGGCTTGGCCTACCATGTTAGATGACTTCGTGGCATGGAAAAGGGGCAAGATGGCGGGTTCGACGAACGAGGAGCAAGAACGGTAACTTTGAGATATGTAAAACGTCGGGCTAAGCTCGGCTTCGTGTCTCGCATGATATGACTAGCATTTTCATTCGTGTCCATCATTTCGGACAAGAG
>JBBPJU010000264.1:0-29564 GCA_038088875.1 Austroboletus festivus
GAGATGAAAAATAACAGTTGCAAGCTGGCAAAATGGACAGTCCAAAGCATACTGGCAGGTGCTGATGTCATGAAAATAGGGTATGTCATTCTATGCTATTGGGTTGTGTCCACTCCGCGTGCTTGACTGAATGTGTTTACACTGAACGTGTGACTGTCCGATTACAGATACATCTCGCGTGTCAACCCCAAAGATAATACTCGACATGTCATCCTTAGTACCGCTTCGATGCGTCCAACAGACTTCGCGGGCCAACTAAACGTGTCCGTTGCAAATGGTTGGGGGATCATAAGAACAATCACCGACTTATGCCTGAAGATGCCTGAGGGCAAATACGTGCTTGTTAAGGACCCTAACAAGGTATGGTGTAATTATGTTCCAAGATACACAAAGCTGATGTATTTGCTAGTCGGTGATACGGCTGTACTCTGTTCCGATGACCGCCTTTGTAACTGAGGATGAGGAGGGTGAAGCCTTTGAACCTGAAGATCCCGAGTTGGCAGCTTAGTCCTATAAAGGTATCTAGCAATTTGTCGCAGTTGAGAGTACCATAAAAAAGGAAGGAAAAATGGGTTTCTACTTTTCGTCACCTGGCGTGCAAAAGGATTTCGACAGCAGCTTCGGCGTTTGGGCTATGAAGTGGCAAATGTCAGCGGAAAGCTTGACCAGAACGGACGTTGTACATACGTTCGCTGAAGTGCTCTGGTAATCAAATCTCTCGATATGTCCGGGAACATCGCAGCGAGTTGCGAAATTTCGGCCTCGCTGGGTGTTCGTATCCTGGCGGGATCTTCCGACCTGCCTGTTAATTCGTTTACCCACTCACGTACGACATTCCCTGCCTCCCCAGGGGTCTGGGACGGGGCATTCTCGCTCTGCGCCGCTACAGGGGATCGAGCAGTTGTGACTACCTCTTCGTTGCCTGATCCGACAGCTGATTCCTGGCGTTCAGGCCGGGCACGGTTGAGACGACGCGGTGGACGAGTGTGCCCCACCAAAGGAAGCAAGAAACGCGTAGAGAACCGAATAACAGACGGCGAAACACGCCATGACTTGATGTTGATGAGCTCCGAACGGTACACGAAGCCTACAAGTAGACCAAGGCACACGGATGCTAATGATCCAGGCATATGGCCCAACGCAAGCTACTCGAATGAATGAATCAAAAATGATGGGAAAGATAGTTCGACACTTACCTGGGACGCCAGTATGTACGTGAATGATTTGTTGCTCAACAAGACGCCGAAGATACGAAAGTGGTATGCAGGCGGTACTAATCTGTACCACTGATATAATATACTAAACACGAGCGCCGTTGGCCCGGCAGGAATGTGATTGAGCCCGACTCGGTGGAGTAAAATGAGCGACGAAAACTCGAGTATGGTCGACATTAACGTGGAGACGATGGCAAATGACTGGAGTGAACGAAATGCTGGTCAGTTTGGCACGTCACATCTCCATTTGGGTCCAACACCCACTGCAAACTTGACACTTCCGAATTGACGTTCTATATTAACGCCGACGCCATATAGGAGTAGTTCGGCAACCAACAAGTCGCTCGAGCTCGCGAACGCGAAATGATGGGCTGCAAGGCGCCAGTACTGTGAAAAGGTACTGTTTCAGGCTCAGTCGCCCTTCAGATGTTGAGGGAAAATGCATCATTACCTGATGGTGACGCGAAATATGTGGAACAAGCTGCGGGGATCATGATGAAAGTGTCGGAAAGAAAATGGTGGTGAACAAGAAAGGTCGTACCTGTAAGTGAAGATAGTGTTTTACATCGAATATTCCGCACATGACGGACGTCAAGGCACATCCCATCATAAGTCCTGAAACAGCCCACAGGTCATTTGTGCAACGCTGAGAAGCCGAAAACAAGTACTATTACCTTTCGTGACCGGAGCATGCTGGAATGACATAGTGAGCACTCTGATAGCTCAGAGAACAGGATTAAAACAACTTGAATTTAGTAGATTCAACAAGCGAGTCAAATATGGTCCAGGCTGGTTGGTTGCAGTGGTGGATTAACAAAGTCTAACTGACAATGTGTGGCTGTGCCAATGCTTATGTAATATTTAATAAGAAACAAATTTTCTCGTTAGTTAAGGTCAAACTTCCTCCTCTAGTTAACAAACGCTCGAGTCAGTCCAACAGCCAAATGTGCATGATTTTGGACTCTGGGTTAGTTCAGTTACTGGAAGTCATACCATAATATGTTATCGACTTTCAATTGGATTTGGAGCATAAGCTAATCTGAGACATTTGTTGTAGGGTTATCCCATTGTTGGAGGCTGCTCTTCGGTTCCAGATACTAGGGGCATTGGAACCCTTAATTAATTCACGCCTCTACATGCGCAGTGGTCTAGTACTAGTATGCCGCAACGCCGCGTCCCTAGAACAGCTGAGACCAACTCATTGGCAACCGAATGCCCAGCCAACTCTCTGCCGTCATGAAAATCCAAGCGTTCCCGAAGTGTTTTGCGATGTAATGACTCATTGGGTACACTTCTAAGTGCCGAAGCACACCTCCCCTCTTGCGCTGGATGGTTTTCAGGTTGGCGGATTCGATGACTCCAATGGGATAAATTAACCTGGCTTTGCACTCCCGCCTTATCCCCCCTGCACGCCTCTATATATCTGGGGTTGAAAAATGACAGGAGATCAACGTAGCTTGTGGCGTAATACCGTAATGCGTTGTCGTTCACGCGAACCTCGCGTCTCGAACAGGTAACGACGGACCTCCTTTCCCGACGGGAAGTTTACCCATCCAAAACAGTCTGTTCTGTTTTTTCTTCCACACGTCAAGTACACAATAAACAAGGTTCAAGAAAGATATGCACACAATATAACATGCTTACCCGGTTACGAGTCGCATCCCATTGGGCAGCTATCCTAAATCATGGTTCCATTTGGTGGTAGGCTTGGGGACCATTCATTTTCTGCCCTTTTCCTCACGACGTGCTTCTTCTGAGCGCACTCTCATTGGTGAGCTTCGATCGTTTAATTTTCCTTTTGGGGCTCTATTTGTCCACCTACGGCATAGTTCGAGCTCTTGCTCGACGGTCCGGCCGACCTGACTGTGGGATGAATTGGCATACCTGCTGTCCCCCTGTTTCTTTATTGTAAATTGATTTTCCCAGTTCAACTCTCTACGGTGGGCTGCACCCGTAGGTGCCTTTACTTATTCGTGACATCCAGATTGCAATATGCTAAACTGGTGTCCGTTGGGAGAGCCACTATAGAAGTCCCTCCGAACATGCACACAAGTCATGTGACCACGTATCGCGTGGATCTATTTTCCCTTCGTTCAGTTGCTTCCGTGTTTCACCTTTCTTCCTTGCGCGTACTCGTCCTCCAAATTTGGCACCGGGTACGACTTTGGCACGACTTACACGTGTCCTGCGTAGCTTTATCTCGCCCACGCCAACCGAGCGCTCATATGTCTTCTCTATCAGTGGCTGCCAGCGCATGCACAGGCATGATCTACATTGGGCATGGTGCTGATCCAATGCAACTGCCAGTGCGATCGCTCCGTCATATCTGACGAAAAAGAAACAAGAAGAGGCAAAAGCAGGGCAGGAGCAGAATCAAACATTAAATGACGAGCACCGACCAATAATTGGTCTCGGTCATCTTCCCAACTTCGTACTCTGCGGCTGAAGAGCTGCAGGACAAGGCCCACTGTTTGAATACATCCTGTGTCTGGTGTATATGTACTTATTGGGATCCCAGCGTTCGATAGCCTGACCCATGGCACTGCCGGTTTACATACGCACATCCGTTCAGCTGACCTATTGAAACTTGCCACGTTGAATCTGATAATAGATATAAACGCGTCAAAACTTCTGTACCGTGTCTTTCTTGCTCAGTTCCCTATTCAGAGGTGTTGGACAAAATGATGGGCAAGACAAAGCTGCTATCGTCGTGCGAGCAATTACGCCTCTGGTCTACTTGTAGCGTAGCACTTTTGGGGAATGGGAGGAGTGGAGTGGCAGCAACACCCCTTGAAAGGATTCGCAGGGGCAACCTTGCCCCGCAGCAAATTTTAATTTTAGGCCAATCTCTTTCGAAGGGGAACCTCTTCTGAAGGGCTACTGAGTCAGCCAGCCGTATCAACGCAATGAGAAACCGTACTGCCCCGCATGCGGCAAAAAGAATAGGTTTTGTGTATTGTATCATTCCGGCATCTTGACAAGTCTTGCACAAGGTTTCTCGTCCCATCACCCAAAGCTTTATCCCCGCCGATCACTGCCTCTTTCTTTTTCCCCCAAGATGACTTCAGGGCCCACCGCTATAGTTCGTTCCAAGGTTGCTCCATAATCTAGTGCCCATGCGGTCACTGAAGGAGGGATCCTCATATCTATGGGGAAAGCACAGGATTTCGGTGAATCATTGGCAAGAACTAGAACTTCTTGCTCGGATCCTTTGGCAACAACACCACGGAACTTTTGCGGCGAAGATGAGACACGGGTTTTTGGGGCTGATCATCAGATGGGAGCAGTGGGGCGCGTGACACTGCTCGTAGGAAGCGCTGAGAGCGAAAGCCCCTAATTGAGGCAGAGCTTTGGGGGCAAAGAATTTTCCGAGAGAATGCCGCACCCAATATTGAAGGGAGTGCTGTGTCTGTCAAACACGGCTCTATAACGGCCTATTACTGGTCCGTTGTGGTGCCATTGTGGCCACTGCGGTCATAGGAACCTTCATCTGATTGATTGCACTGAACTCCCAATGGGCGTTTGAGAAGCAGTTGGCGCGCTCAAGGGGTGCGCCATCGGACGGTATCTGTTGAGGTTCTGACATGCAGTCATACGTCTATCGTCGGTGACCAGTGGCATACAATCGACCGCACGGCCTAGGGTTATCTGGTCTACGGATCCATCCGTGCGACGCAGTTAACCGACGTTCAACGGGCGCGTCGTAATGCGGACGTTTTTGCATTTGAAGACAACTCTCCTGAACTACGTCTAAAAGGTGCATACCATTTATTTTAAAGATTCGATGGCGTACGCCGTCGTGATTTGCTGTCAGATACCATGCGTGTAGGTACACGCGGGGGTTACACGCGGGGTATCTTCTGCGAGTGGCCGTTGCTAAGTTGGTCAATGATTGAGTTTCCAACGAAACTGGTTCACATTCGATGAGGGTATCTCCAGCAACAATTTTGATACGTGACACGGGGTGGCCAGTGAACGTGTCTGCGTGGATACGGCGAAGATATGGAAATATATCGCGAGTACGTGGTTGGCGAGAGATAGAATCCTTAGACAGTCAATGGGACAGCAAACAAGTTAGCATGCTCTCTGGAGCAGTAAGAATGCTCGGATGCTGAAGAGCTAAAGGTCAGATGATGGCTGAAATGTAGCCCCACGGACACTAGAACAGTAGCTGGTGAAATTGCTCGAAAGATGGTCGCAGCCGGGCTCGAGGCTCTGGACCCGTAGTACATAGCCATCGTAAAGATACCGCGGCAGACGAGAGTAAAAATAACATGGCTTGTGAGCAACCGACTCGGATGGAATTTTGGTTGGGCAAGCCAAGAGTTGCAACGACCAACGCCACCCTATGGTAGCGACACCCGGGGGGAACAGGAGCCGAGGATGTGCATGGTTGGATTGAACTGGGCATATCAACAGCGGACAGGTGGTGTACCTGATACGGTGGAGGAGAAAGCGATAAGCCAGTCTTCACGATTAGCCGAAAGGCACCAACCTTGAAAATGGACCGAGCGTACGGAGATTGACATGATGATGCTGGGAATAATTCGCCCAGAAGCTTGTCTTTCCCCCTCAGAAGTACGCAACAAAGTCGCACTCGAAATTATCTCTGGGAAATGGGACAGTAAGATCCAGCTGACTCATCATCGCGGACTTTAAATTAAGTAAGGTGCCGACACCTGCCGAACCAACCCTGTCGTTGTCGCTCACGATGACCACGCCTTCGGTTCAAAATTTGGAAGAAGCTGCTACCATCGCATCCGAGTTCATTGCTAGCAAGTCTGATTTTACATCTAATCTTACTGACATACTTATATGTGTACAGCCCTCGAAAACATTTCGAGCGAGGTCCAATTTCTCTTGCAGGAGCTACGGTCAAAGGAGACCCAATCACAAGGTGTGTCAGCCATCCCTCGCCGTATTCTTGCTCGTCAGACCATCGTTCTAGAACTACAACAGGAAATTGCTAAAGACAGCCACAAATTCATCCGCCATGCTCTTCGCACCGACGCGGAGGTGACTGGCAAGGACAAGTCGTCGCCACCACCGCCCTCAGAGAAAATAAAACAAGCTCAAAAGACACTGTTTACAATATCTGACGATAAGATCGCTCTGGCAGAGCGGATCGTCGAGCTATTGTCGCGGAAACGTTCGCGATTAGACCATGATCTTGGGCGTGTGCTAGTTTTGCAAGGCGAGCCTGACCCAGCTGCTGTCGTTGCAGGCGCTATGCCTCATATGTCAGCGGCTGTGGGCGCGGCAACAGCAGGGTCGGGGTATGTCCTTGGGGGAAGGAATCCTGCCGCGCACATCAACGAGAGTCTTCGAAACGCCATCTCCGGGGTGACCATTCCCGTGTCGAATGCCGGAAGCGCTGTCGCAGCTGGCACTCGAGCAAGCGGTGTAGAAGAGAGTGCCCACAAGAGTATATCATTTACGTGTTGTCCGTGATGCGTTTTCTGACATGTCTGATTGCAGAACGCAAACTAGGTTCAACACAAGGGTCTATCAAGCTACCATCTCCTGCACCTTCGCTATACGTCCCGGCTTCTGGTCGTGGTCGACGTAAGAAGCGCGGCGTTTCTTCCGAAGTTGACGACATGGACTTCGACTTCGGTGAAGAAACCCAAGCGGTTGAGGAAGGTGAAGGTGACGAGGGGGAGGGGGAGGAAGGTGACGACGGCGACGACAAGGAGCTATACTGTTTCTGCCAAAAGCTCAGCTATGGTGAAATGATTGCATGTGATAACCCGGACTGCCCTTATCAATGGGTAAGTCGCTGCGCCAATGGCTATCCGATTCATTTTAGGCCATAAACGCTGACCATGACTCTGCGTAGTTCCACCTTCCTTGCGTGAATCTGAAGCAGCCGCTTCCGGAACGATGGTTTTGCGCCGAATGTACCAAGCGCGGTATGGGCGCCCCTGCCACAACTAGTGCCACCCGCAAAGGACGGAAAAAGTAATCCACGTGCCTGACGCCTCGGGCTTGCAATTTCTTTGATGTCAGCACGACTCACCTCGCAACTATGTAAAACTGGGTTACCGACATATTTATGTCAACGTACCGTTTTGAAGCTGCCGCCGAAAAGGCAAAACAGGGTTGCTTAGGGGCTTGACATCTTGACGAGATCCCCGCCATACCGTCCAAGATTCACAAAATTCACTGATAGGTATGGACTCGTCGAGACCGGCCCAAGTTGTACCTATGGGTGTTGCTGCTTGCGACTGTAGTCACCTAATATTGTTTTCATCGACGACAGACTCGTCTCTGTAGCATCGCTATTATTGGTCGACTGTTGGTTGAAAAGCCTTGCTATCACGCGATTCCTAAAGTGTGTCAACTCCTATAAGCGTACCCCAAATCTGCAACGTTGTATCGATTTATGATGGTTCTCTGAGCTCCCGGAAGGTGACAGTATCGCGTGATTCCCAGCGAGGCCCGAACGCAAGAACGGGGCGAAGGATGCAACTTGGAGATCTGGCTGACAGTGCGTCACACACGCCCGCGGCGTTTATATCCCCGTTCTTCACAAAGTTGCATATTCGTATTCTTTTCGTTCAACGCCGAATAGAAGGCCCGCCGGAATTCACAATGGGAGGACATGCGTGAGAGAAAAGAGCGGCGGAGCGGCGGGATTCCCGTTTTGAAAGGTGCGAAAAAAAAAAGTGTGGAATGGAGAAATAACAGCATCGGTCAGGTGCGGTCACGACGCTGCGAGGCTGCGAGAGCTCCTCCAAATAGAAATTCGAGGGCAAACCCCGCACCCACGGAACGTAGATTGGTTATTCGGGATGCCAAAATCTCGAGCTTTTCCCTCTTGGATCGTTGGCTCTCGATCTCCCAAGTCCCTTCCTCCACCTTCTACATCCGTACATGCATGACTCCAAGTTCCGACGAGAGAGTGTGCGAGTCAGGAACGCACACAGCCCAGTTGGTACTTGGAGTTGAGTGGAGTAAACACGGGAGAGGGTGGTGATGAGCAAACATCGTGTCGCATCGTTCCGTTGGAGAATCGGAGACATGAAGACATACTACGCACACACAAATCGACCCGCGGGCCGCCCGGCCGAATCGGAAAAGAGAGAAGATGCTGAGGACATGGCATTGCATTTCGTGTCCCGCGCTTTTGAAACACACAGCATAGCAGGATCTAAAACGTTTGGTCCAGGGGCGAGGTCCAACGGATGCACTATCGCAGCAAGTTCGATCGCTTTCCTCCTATGTGATTGTCCGCGGTAACGCCCTGCTTGCTATAATCCTAGTATGGCAAGGCCTTTACAAGATTTTTTTTTGTTTAGCAAGTCAAAAGCGATGCCGCTATAATTGCTTTTTGCCATAACGGTGTAGCTTGCAGTAACTGCCAAACCGTCTGGTTGGCATGTCGTACGTCGAAGCTTGGAGCAACCCGGTGACGTTGTGCGTCGATGCCGTCAGGTGTCCGTAAACCTCCGTTTTATTTATTTAATTTCGTGCATCTTCCTTTCCTTCTACCCCTGCTTCATAACATACTTCTCCCTCGGGTTTGTCACCATCTTCCAGCGGAGGACGAAACAGGTGTTGATATGCATACAAGGTATGATGAGAGCCTTCTGGTACAGCAGGAACTAAGGTGAGAGGTTCATATTTATATATTCACTCACGGTCAGGATTGCCCGGTCATAGGACTGGTTCCTCGATATAATTACTGTCGCAAAGACACTAGCGCTCAACCATGGCAGTGTATCATTCGACCAAGCGTATGCATTTGCAGCCACACCTCGACCACTGCATACCATACTTGGGCATGCGATTGCGGCTTTACGCCAGTGCGCCCCTGAGGCGCGTGCGGTAGAAAGTAAAGTGAAATACATACGAAATGGAGAGAGGATGGGCGGAAAAACGTCCACGAGGCGGAATGTAAAATGACGGCAGCCACAACAAAAAGCCAGGGCCTGCCACACGACTTATGAACTCTGGCAGAAGACAAGGTGGCTACTAGTGGTATGAAAATAAATCGCCGCACCATAGGTGAAAATTTGAAATGGGCAGTGTGTAGCTCGTCTCACGGAGAGTCGTAGAGCGGGGGTGCCATGTGTGCCGTTCGGAGGGAAGTGGAAAAGTACGAGGGGAATGGGAAAGTGGTCGAGTCTGAAAACCACTCTGACGGATTGCAGTATGAGGTGCCACGATCGGTAGTGGCGGGCAAAGGGTGCCAATCGGAGGAACATGTGGGGTGCGTCGAGATGAAACGCCTTCGAATCATAATACGTCAGTGGCACGAGTCCTTGACTGCCAGACCTGGTAAACGAGAGGAAAGCCATCTAACGTGGTCCTCGACAGACCGCCCGTAAACAATCTGGATCTGAAACAGGGAGATCGATAGATTGTGGGTGACCTCATATACTTATCAAGCACCGTGCAGCAGGTACACAATCGGATACAAAACCAAGTATGTGAACAAGCTCGCTGGGCTGGCGCCGCACTGTTTGCTGTGGAGCACATGACACAAAGAACCCTGACAAGAACGACACAGGGTCGGTGGATTGAATTATTCCCGTTTATCGACGGTGGACTCGACCAACCATGACACCATGACAGGTGGTGGGTCCACGGAGCGCAATGCATCCCGACAGGCCGAGGCGACGCAGGAGCTGCATTCCGTGCTTTTGCCAACTCAAGGACGCACTATCGGAACCGCAACTCGCAACTGAGCGACTTGGAACTAGTCCGACTTGACCGCACTCTCTCGACCGCGGCCATATGGTTGGTCCGAGACCGCACTTTGCACGCAGAGTGGTGCCTGACCACGAGTGGCGGCCTAGTTGCCTCTTTTCCAGCGTCACTAGTGTGTGAACGAGGAGTAAGCTGACTGAATACGATCGCGTTCCCCTGTAGCGCCGTCCTGTGCACGGAAGCCGGTCGCACGACACGGCGGGTGGCGTACGAAAATACCCTGCCAGTGGTGTACTCTACTGTGGTGGTGTATGGTCCCTTGTGACGTCTTGGCGCTTTCCTCGAGGGGTCCAATCGAAGCCGTTGACAACTTGGCAAGAAGGAGCGTGTAAGTTGGAACTTCGAGCGGAGTCGGAAGCCCCGATGGAAGTAGGGCTTGGCGAGCGCGTTCCCAACTCAAAAATGGGCATGTCAAAGGGAAACGAGTTGAATCCGGTGACTGGCTGCGAGCGTGGAGGGAGGTTTTCACTGCAACGACGCACGTTATTTGAACCCCTTGATCTTCTATCTACGTGTGCATCGACTCACTGCAGAGCTGTCTTCCTGCGCGGGACAACGGGACTTACCGAGCAGGACTCCAGAGAGATGCGCGTGTCGTGTTGAAATAACCTTCGAGGGAGGGAACGTGCTGTGGAGAACATCCCATCTCTGTTCTCCCGAGAGGGTTCTTCTCGGCGGCAAGATAACACCATCGGAATGGGCCGGTTGTAAATACTCTTGCAAGTGGCTCTCGCGGAGGTATAATTGAATCACAGACGTCACTCGCACCCTTGGAGCAAACTGTTGGTTGGCCCATGTGCCATTCATTCCACAGGATCATGTTTGCATACCACATAAAATGAATATGCTAGTTGGGGTCAAAGAAGGACGGGTAGGGTGCATGCATCGGTTCATCCTCGGTGAGAGGCGGTTTCCGATGCAGGTGAGTTCTATGATATTTACATGCGTGTCGGTAGTACGGCTGGCGAAGCTACTGATAATCAGCACGGCATAAAAGTAAGAGCGATGCACGGGGATGGTGGGTGTCTTCTGGTGCTGGGTTGGGGACGACGGCGATCATGGAGGTGGATGTTGGCAGTTTCTTTTGACCGCGTTGATGTTTTGGCTGACATCTGGGTGGCGGGGTAGTTGGACAGGATGTGGTAAACCGTGAGTGATGTGAGAGATCCTCATTAGTTCTATTTCGCAGCAGCGCATGCCCGAGGAAGGGGAGCACGTGTGAGTCATGTCATTGTCGACGACGGACGGGGTTCGCAGGGTGGTAGAGGATCCACCAGCATGCTTCAGGTCCTAGGAGAGAAGCAAGGAAGGGCATCACTAGGGGAATTTTTGACAAGCCGTATCTCGTCATTGTCATCATAGGAAGGTATATAGGACGGCAGTGCGGAGATGGCGAGATGCGAGAACCCAGTGCAAATGGGGCCCAGCGATTTTGAAATGTAGAACAAAGACGGCCTGGGTTTGCCGTTACATGGGGAGCGAGGCACAGGATACTGGCTAGAGGATAGTGTTACATGCAAAGTACAGGATCACAGGATGGAGAGATAGATCGAGCAAGGACGGTGGTCCAAATTACCGGGGGAAGAGGACGCCCAAGATCGTGAGAGTGGGTGGATGAATGCGTCCTAAGCTTGTATCTGAAGCGGTATGATCATTGATAACGAATGTGGCCGATGGTGAACAAGGTGGCAAAGTTACTGATACCATACGATTCTATATGTACGTTACCTACAGGATGGGTGAAAAGGGGAGAGAGAGGAGACAAGGGAGGACGGGACCGTGAGCAAGGGACCGAGAGGACGACGAACGTGGCCCGGCGGAGTGGTGTGGGCACGGGGGTCGTTTGGGGCTGTGCGTGGGAATGGGATAATAGTCGTATTATTGACGTAACGCGGACACGCTGTTATGTCCCGGTGTTTGGACGTTGTGTATGTATGTATTTTGTCGTATTGTATGGATCTGAGATGGACTTAAGCGGAATGTTCCGAGCTACCGAGGGAATGGTACGGCCAGAAGGAAAGAGTAGCCGACATCTGGGAAGAGAGATGGGCCCCGACTAAAAAAGGAATTACCGTAAAAGGGAATGGACAGCGTTGTTCTTATAACTCTGGCCATGGCCTGGTCGCAAGGCAAGTGAATTACTGCGACGCTCTGTTATTTTGCTAGTCATGCAATTCGACGCTTATCCCTCCCCGCCATCCTTCTCTGACGCTTCTTCCACTCCACGCACGCCATCTCCAACTCAACACGACATCCTCCACCCACACAACTTCAACCCAAAGCACCACATCCCGATCGGATCTCTCCCCCACATCTTCCAGGAATCCGACCTCATGATCCACACTGACCCCACCTGGATCCCCTACCCTTCTCAGCCCAGCTCTCTCCTCCAGGAGCTATACGATACCGAACAACAAGATAGCTATCCCCTCGACTTTTACTCCGACGATGCAAACCATTATCCCGAATGGCATCCGCAACAACAACAACAACAACACAACTTTCATCCGCATCCTGCCCCCCGTCGTGCTACATATCCCTACGTCCGTTACGACCTTCCCCCGTCTAACTACTACGATTATCCTGTCTATGCCGAACCCATTTCCGAACGACAAGACGCCCAGCCGATCAAGCTTGAGGACACACCCCTCATTGTTCCCTCTCAGCTCGGCTTTCCCGCTCACCCCTTGCATGCACACTCGTCTTTCCTCCCTTCCGCCGCCGCCGCCGCCACCGCCGTCCCCGTGCAGCTCACTGATGATGCCGCGAGCAAGGAGACACAGTACCTTCGCCGCCGCTGTTTCAACTGCCACACCACCGAGCCTCCCTCATGGCGTCGTTCCACACTTAATCCCGGAAAAATCGTCTGCAATAAATGTGGCCTCTACGAACGCACCCATTTACGTGCGCGTCCCTTACGCTTTGACGAACTACGTGCTGGGGGAAAAACTCGTAAGGCGTCCGGCGCCCCTTCCATCGACAAAAAGGCGCCAAAGCATGTCGGTTCTGTCCCTGTCAAGAACGAACAAACCGAATTGGGCCTGACCCGCCGCAACTCCGTCTCTAGCACCGCCTCAAGTGGCGCCAGTGATTGGGACGACAATAGTAAGTATCACGTTCCCATTCCTTATTTTTCCCTCGTGCTAATCCCGCCCCAGTGTCCGTCTCGTCATCCCAGCCGCCGACGCCCGGTTCCACATCCTCACAGTCGTCTGCCTTCTCTTCCCCTGCCATCTCGACCTTCCCTATTCCCCGTTCCTCTCAAAGCCCGCCTGTTGACTCGGGTCTCCAAGCGCCCATCCGCCTCCCTAATGCGCCTCTCACGGATATTGCTTCGCTTCAGCAGTCACATCCTGTACCCCGCAGAGCAGCGACAACCCCAAATTATTATCCACAGCCAACCGTCTACCAGGGTCAGTCGGACACTTTCCGCCGGGGGTCACTGCCTATGCAGCGCAATGCTCAGCTCGCTTCGTCGCCCATGCCGTCACAGTCGCCTGTGCCCATCTCTCTCACGCCCGATGCTTCACTACAGGCGTCTCCGCTCCCTAACGCCTCACCCGTACTCCTCCCCTCTCTTGTCACCGACATCGCATCTTCATAATTCCCCTTCCGTCGGGTGCTTGTTCATGTCTTGCTACTATTTATTGTCTTCCGATGTCATAACCTTTTTGGTCTTGTACGCGATATCAAGGCTTATTTATTCGCTATGGCCCAAAACGACGACGACACAACGTGGCACAGCCGAAAAAAAAGCTACGAATATTTATCATCCGAGGCGCCGTCCCACTGAGTTCGATCGATATGTATCCTCTACATCGCACCCACCAATTGTCGCCTATGACCATTTTGCGTATATTCATATGTCCACCTCATACCCCCGCTTCCCCATTCCGTGTGGGTCGTTGTCGCGATGATAGATACCCTTTTACAGATAATGTACGAAACCAACGGCGAGTAGAGAAGGACGGGACTGTACTAGTACTATTTGGAGTGTTAGCTAGCGCAACTTAGTATACCTTGAATTAGAATTTTGGCAGCCGCTCTGTGGCGTGTAAGGCGCTGCCATGGGTGGCGCGGATGACGTTCCCCTTTTTGCCACCCAGGGGCTCCACCGGGTTTAGCGAATACCGACATTCCGAACGTATCTATGTCATTCGCGCGTGTCTTGCCTACGGCTACCCTGGGCACCCTGAGCTTGTCCTTTCTTTCCCTGGATTGACGCACAGTTAAGGTTTGCCTTGTGAAAAAAAGACTTTTTTGTATGTATAGGTACATGGCCACTGCCTGAACACGAGGTCGTGCCAGAAGGACACACATGACTTTGTTTGGGGATAAGGTGGCCTAATTATGAATCATTGCCTCCGACTATGCCCATTCACTGTTATCGAACACGAATACAGACATTCATCCAATACGGGTATTTCTACCAGACGGCGTGGCGTCTACATTTTGTACCGTTTCGCATCACATATTTGGCGGGGATATACGTCGTTCAAACGTAGATGTTACGGTGACCACGGACGATCGTCCCGAACTGAGGGTGATGCAAGGAGTGTAATCCCAACAGTGTTGCTGGGGAGATCGTCAGTCCAGCTCTTGTGATGTCGACCTACGCGAATGCTATGCACTGGACTTTAGACATATGGAGTACCAAAAAGATGCGTGATGGTCAAGTGAAAAGTAAGAGCGCGATGTGCGCTGTCCCGGATGCTATCCGACGTGCCATAGTACGTACAACACTTTTGGAGACTCAAGGGAGTCGGTCAACGACAAAAGGGTCGACCTTTTTTGTCCCTTGGCTCAATTTGTCCAGTGGGGATGATCAGCGACGGTGGCATTGGCAGAAAGGAATGGAACGTCCAGATCTCAAGGAGAATCGGAACGGGCTCGGCTTCTCCGTCTTCCCCACCCCTTTCTGCATGTTGGTGCACGAAGATCAAGACTACGCGGCGTGAACGTACGGCAGGCGAACCATACGGAAATGCTCGCGCAGGTCGAACATTGTACGCTACCAACCAGCGAAGGAGAAATGATCAGCGGGTTTTCCAATGGTATCCACAAGTGCGTTCGAATGGGAATAGCCGAGATCGAATACGAGGAACCCTGAATAATGCAACATCCCAAGACCAAGAAGACGCGGTGGCTTCTAACCACTGACCTGTCAGAACCGCACGGATGACTGTGTAGGAATTCGACAGCATGAGGTTCCTGCTCTGTCGGGCGAGGGGGTGTTTGTCATTTCTGTGTAGGTGAGAGACCGACTGCGGAGGAGCGAGCGTGCCGCAAGTACTTCCGAGGTGTGTGTATTTGCTGGCAGCCGTGCAAAGCGGATGTGAGATTACCGCTCATGAGACCAAGTGGTAGCAAAGAAGACCTCTCGGGAAAGATGCACCCAGGGCGAGGACGGAGGGAGCCGGGAACCGGATAACCGGAGACGATTGACATGTACGCGGGAGGTCCCCATATGGACCAGACGACTGAGTGAACAGTGCCTCGCTTAGCCGACCGTGGTGAATGGGAATGGGTGTGATCGAAGATGGAGACATGGGTGGCAGCGGAGAGGGAGAAAGGCATAGTTTTAGCGCGATGTGGTGACGGTGGCGGTAAGTCCAAGACGATATGGACATGCTGTACGATCCGGTCAAGTCGGGAGCAGCGCAGATATGATATGGCGAGGCCAACCCATCACCATCGTCGTCACAATTGTCCGTCGGAATGAGTGTGACAAATGTTGGCATGTGACATCCGTGTGTCTCCGCGTGTCCCCGTGTGACATGTGACACTCCAGTCCACACCGCCAACGCCGTTCCAATGGTTCGCAAGGGGTCTCAGCTATCCCAGCTCAAATCTGCCCTCTCAGAAGCGGGTCTCAACAGACCCCATGGTAAGAAAAAAAAGTTTGCACCGTTGACAGAGCACACCAAAGTCAAAAAAGCGGCAAAGCTACGTGAGATCCAGCAAAAGCTCAACCCGTTTGACCTCAAGGTCACCCGGCTCAAGCACGATGTCGGCGGTCGCAAGATTAAAGGGGCGGCGGGGAGACCAGCGCAGAGCAAGCAGGCTGGGATGCAGCAAGTAGAACTGTCGTTGTCGTTGTCATCTGTGTGTATGCTGAGTTGCGCGTCGTGCAGAGAGAGAAATCGTTGTTGAAGGAGATCGAGCAGAGGGGACGGGTGGGTGGCGTGCTCGATCGACGGTTCGGTGAAAACGATCCTTCGATGTCACTCGAGGAGCGTATGCTGGAGCGGTTTACGCGAGAGAGACAGCGCGCGTCCAAGGCGTCCATGTTCAACCTCGAAAATGAGGAGGACCTGACGCATTATGGTCAGAGTTTGTCGAAAATGGGCGATTTTGATGATGTTTTGTTGCCTGTGGATAGGTTTGACGATGAGAGTGAGTACTGGCTTAGATTTTTCGAAGCATGCATGTAATCCTTCTACAAGGCCAACTCGACCATGATACCGTCAAACAGGCCCATTTTGGTGGTTTCAGCGACGATGACGAAGAAAGGGATGACGAGGTATAGCATAGACTGTCCGCCAGCAAATTGTCCAACTAACTTGTTGTAGCCTGATCGGAAAAAGTCGAAAGCCGAAGTCATGGCTGAGGTCATTACCAAAAGTAAGGCGCACAAGGTATTCACGTTCACTTGCTTTTGTACAGGAGTTGCTCAATGAGACATACGGCACAGATGCGCCGTCAGATGGAAAAGGAACAAGGGGAAAACATGCGACATGAACTTGACGAAGATTTCGATTCACTCAGAGCACTCCTTTATGTTCCTGATCCTGCATCTACTGACGATACTATTAACACTGCGAGACCTTCCGCACAGGCAGCCGCCGATGACGAGATCACGACTGATTATGACAAACAGGTCCGCGAGCTTGCCTTTGACAAACGGGCGAAGCCAAAAGATAGAACAAAGACAGAGGAAGAATTGGCGTTGGAGCAGAAAGAGGCACTTGAAAAAGCAGAGAAGCAGCGGAGGTTGCGCATGTTGGGTCAAGATCCAGAGGGTGACGGTGAAGATGTCGATGGACGGAGGGGGAAGCGTACACGCGGAGGCGACGACCTAGAAGATGATTTTATGGTGGACGACTCGTTTGGCGGAATCGGCGGTGGCCTTGGTGTAGAGCCGGATAGTGAGGGGTCTGTGTCCGAGGAGGTTGAAAGAGACGATAGCATGGAGGCCAGTGACAAAGACGAAGAGCAGAGCGACGAAGAAACTGATTTCGACGGTTTTGGAGAAGAGGGTAGCGACGAAGCGTCCGACATGGAAGAGGAGGATACCAAAACGAGAATAAGACAAAGGGGACGACCGTCGGAAGCCACGAGCGTTGCACAAGAGTTGCCATATACTTTTCCTGCACCCGAGACCCACGACGAGTTCCTGGAAACTATACAGGATGTCCCAGATTCCGACGTTCCGACGGTGGTACAAAGGATCCGCACATTATATCATCAAAGCCTTGGTCCTGAAAACAAACTTAAGCTACAGGTAAGGAAAAAGATGATCTCGATGTCCAGTGGCTTTATTCTGGTTATAGAATCTAGCACGGGTCCTTGTTGATCACATACTGCATATAGCATCACCACACCCACGAATGCAGCTGTTATCTACCCTGATTCCGCACTTGTTCGCACTCTGTCGATTATACCCTATCAAAACGGCGGAGTATTTCGTGGAGAAGCTTTCTCTTATGCACAAAAATCTCAAACGTGGATTGGCGATAGGCGCGTTAAAACCGAACGCAAGGACATGGCCCGGAATTTCCGAGCTCATTTTCCTTCGGGTGATAGGGACAATTTGGCCGACCAGTGACATGCGCCATCCGGTCATCTCACCCGCACGCTTACTCATGGGAGCATACCTAGGATTGTGCCGGCTAAGGTCAATCGAAGATCTCACGAGTGGATTATTCCTTTGTTCTCTTTTCCTCCAATTCGAATCTCTGTCGAAACGCTTCGTTCCAGAGGCCGTCACCTTTCTGGTGAATGCCACGTTACATCTTGCGCCACACAACTTCACCAGCACAAAGTCACTGCCAGGTGTCTTCCCATGTCCAGATTTTCGATCTGCGCTATGTGACTCGTTGGCTATTGACGCAAGCGACGCCAAAGGTCTTGAAATTCAGAAACCTAACCTAGTCCGCATGACGTCGGCGAATCCTACGGAGCAATATAAAGTTGACGCTCTTGGATTGACCCTCGGTCTACTGGAGCGGTTCGCCGATATGTACAAATCCCTTGACGGTTTCATCGAACTATACGAGCCGATCAACCTCGTGATCTCGGGGTTAGAATGCGGTCAGCTGTCCGAAGACATTCAGGTATGACTCGTGTTAGCAACGTTTGCGGGTTCTTAGATATTTTCAGTCGCGGGTTGCTTCCTTGCAGGACAAGATTACACGTTTGCTCAAGTTCTCCCGACAGTCCCGGAAGCCGCTCCACTTGCAAGCTCATAAACCTATCCCCATCCCGACGTATATCCCCAAGTTCGAAGCGAGCTCATCATCATATCTCCGCAGACAGGACCCAGACCGCGAGCGTAACGAGGCTTCAAAACTGCGATACCAGCTCAAACAGGAGCGCAAAGGAGCTATTCGAGAGTTGCGCAAGGATGCCAAATTCCTTGCGGCTGTGGAACACAAGAAACATATGGAGAAGAATCGGACATACAAGGAACACATGGACAAGGTGTTTAGCTCGTTGGAGACAGAGAGGGCAGAGCAAAAGGCGATGGAGAGGGAGAAGGCGAGAGAAAAACGGCGCGCCGGTCGCAAGTAGGGACTGTTTAGAGTTACTCCTAATTTGGTAACTGAGATGTCGAGGGCGCGACTCGGACGTGTCCGACAGTCGACCAATCGTTGCTCAAAGTTTGCCACGCACTGAGCTCGTTGCCGATATCATTTGTGAATGAACGATCCGCCCTCCAGTGCCGCTCCACCAACCTTCCAGACACCGGACGGCAAGAATGCAGTCGTTCCAAAGCAGCTCTTGGAGTTTTTAAAGTCTTTGACACACAGATTCACCCCAGATAGCGACAAGGGGCACGACAAGACTTCCTGGAGTACAATGATATCAGGCCTCGCTGATCAGGTTTACGGCTGCTTTCCATACTATACGTCCATCAAACAAGACACGACTAACGAACGCATCACCCTCACACACGTATCCCTCGATGTCCTAGACCATGCTTCACACCAGTCACGACCAATCTGGTACAACGGAGAGGATTTCATGAGGAAGCTCTTCGTAAGACTCCTCGCGCTGTGCGTTTCCACAGAATCCTGGCTCGACGTGACTCATGATAACCTGGTGGACCACCTGGACCCGACCACCCTGTACTCCAAGTCCACCAACATCTTAGTGCATATTCTCTGTCAGTTACTTGCGTCTCCGTTTCGGGTGGAGATTTCTCAGAGAATCCTTGCGCACAAACTCTTGTGGGGTGTGCTCAGATTGGCATGTGGTGAGCCACATAGTTCCTCGACGCGCCATTGTCGCCTCACGATTGTAGATATTTTGAGTGCACCGCAGGATGAGTTTCCTCAGGAAGTCCATTTCTATTCAACGCCGCATTGGAGGCGAGCGCCTTCCAGGAGAGTTGACACACCCGTGAGAAATCTCTTTCCGCACATATACACGTGGGATGCATTCTGAACCCCAGAATAGGTTCCCCCGGACAACGCAGACATCGTCAGATTACCAAGCAAGTCGCATCTGACAGTATTTTGCAGCGTTGTCGCGGACATCACCTCCAGAGTGTTGCAGCACTCGGAGGAGTCCCGGTGTTTTATGCATGACCTCTTGCGAGGTACCGCGCGCACCATCTCTCTGACGTTCGATTTTTGTTTTAGTTGCCCGGCCTCGGACGTGGTACGGTCGCGATGTCTGCTTCGAATCCTTCAGGCCGCGCAGATCACACTTCCGATGAGCACAAGCTTGCGGGATTCTCTTGGGATCTTATTCCCCCGCCTCTTGATTCATAAACTGGAAGAAGGTCCCAAGAATCCGTCTCACCCACCCGTGAAGGCACTTATATCCCTTTTGTCAAACGAAGGAGACAGTTGTTTGAGATTGACCCCGTTTCACGCAACTGCTATCCTTGGTGCCCTGACAAGGGAGGGATGGGGTGACGCTGGGATTGAGCTCAGAGTTCGTATGTTCTTGTCTTTGACGCGGAACCGAGGCAATTGATTCGTACAAGGTTCTTGCGTCAACTTTCTTACGCAAGCATCTCGATCAATTGGATAGCACCGTTTTGCAAGCTGTGAAGGACTTCTTCGAGGGGAATCGGTTTTATAACGATCGGGAGGGGATCGTGGGAGATGCGGAAGCACTGCAGGGTGGAGGCCAATATGCTCCAGCGCAGGTTTCATCGTTGGTTGGTCGGCGCGTTCGAGCTATCCAAGCGCTCCAAGTGGCTGTTGATCCGCGGGAACTCGAATGGATCAGTGATATTGCCTTATCTGATGCCGTATTCGCGAGGCGCGGCCTGCAGATGCTCCAGAAGAGTAGCTCGCACAGGTAAGCCGATCTCTCGGCGTGTTTTTTTTTTTTTCATATATCGGGTTTAACCCGTCTCTATTTTCTCAGGACGGCCGCCGTCAGAAGTGCCACAGCTGATTACACGTCATCCATCATCACAGAAGTACGGTTCTCTTTCGACGAGGGTGTTCTGCCGGTTCAGTCTGTGCTTGAGCTACTTGGCGAGCTTCTTGTCGGCACCGTGGAAGAAGGGGCGACGCCATTGGTTCGCGGTAAGACTTATCGGGCCATTTTGATTGTCGTGCGACATCATGCGGTCAAGTTGCTGGCGAGTGATTGCACCAGATTGGTAGACGTTGTCCAACGTGGGGTCTTTGATAAGGACAGATCCTCAAGATTATTAGCTGGGTAGGTCATCGGATCTTGGTCCCTGAAAATTTCTCATCCATTCAGTCAAATTCTTGCGCAACTTGTCAAGGCGTGCGCCAATGATCAAGGAGGCTGGTTGCAAATAGAGAAACTATTTTTTCATCTCTTGCACTTTCTGCATTCGACAGGCAGGCACGCAATCAAAGAGACGACATTGATCACACTTGGGTTGATTGCATTGTACGTTCGTTCTATGACGTTCGTTTTATGACGTTTCGTGAATCTGGCTGACGAACCTCTAGCGACGCGCATCCGCAAGTGCTTGAAGAGGTTGTCTTTCACCTCGTTTCGCAACTTGGTGAACACAACCCAGTGTTGAAAAGTATCGCGTTGGAACAAGTAAACATCTATACTTTTCAGGTTGCCCCTGACCAAAGCTAACATGAATATCCAGTTACTCGAGTTAACTAAACGGTTCAAAAAGCCGCCACAAGGGTTTTTGTCACCTTTCCTCCCCCGCATTGCGCCGTTTGTCATTTCTCGCAAGTGCTCGAACCCGGAATTGTTTGCAGAACTCTGTCAATTTTTGGGCATTTATCCGAGCAGCTTGTTATCCATTACGCGCTCACATGTGCTTCCCTACCTCTTTGGCGAACGGGAGGTGAGGGTACTGGGGGAGATTGCGAACGAGCTGGGCAAGAAGCTGTCAATCCTGTTTCTGGGTGACGCGTCTCAGATCCTCGCCCATATATTCCAACTGCAAGGACCTGGGCAGACGAATCAGGCGCTGGACTTTGTCGTAAAGATTGTTAGAGCAGACGCTGACGAGGTGAACCGCCGGACGATCGACATCAGGAGCGTCGTCCACAGCAACTTACTCCCGCTCTTGGCAGATCTGATGGTCGTGCTAGGGAACGAAAATGAAGATGATGCATCATCTGTAGGCCTACAGTACCTCGTTCTAAGCCTTAATGATGACCTTTATTTTACGCTCTGCAGGCCCTCAGTGCCCTGAGAAAGGTCGGTCGTATCATGTCCTTGAACGGAGATGGTGCAGATAATGGCAGCGCGGACATGGGTCAGCTACTCAGGACCAACCTACTGGGGATCGTATCATACATGTGCGAAATGTTGCAAGATATCCGAGGAAAAAAAACGATATCCGCGAAAAGGCAAACTATTCGAGCCTTTGGAGCATTGAGTAAGCAAGTGGGCGACGTGCTTGTCAGCGTCGCACCTCAGGTCAAATTTTCAATCTAAATTAGGGATTTCGTTGTTCTCAGACCGTTTGCAGATCATGGCTACGCTGCAAACCATGTCCTTGATCCCCGAGCTGACGGATGTCACGCTGGGAACGTGGCGTACATTTCTAACGAACCTCGCTCCTCAGGATGTTGGACCACACATCGTAGCCACCAGTGCGACCATTGCATCCTTGTGGCCATCACTGTCGCCCACTGCTCGGGAGAAGGCTAAAGAATGCCTTAGGTTCATCGTGTTCGAGATCGGTGACTTATCCGGAGACCACCTGGATGAAGTCGTTGACCTCAGGAATGTTCCGGAGTTGGGAGATATTTACCAAGAACTCATGCGCCGCCGGGCTTCTTGGGACCCGCGAGAGAAGCTGCAAAAAATCCTGGCGCAACTGAATGGTGACAACTATGCCGTTACACTTCACTTCTTGGGGGAGTTGAAAACGTTGATGTCCGTGGACCACCCCGATTTTCTCCGTAGTCTAGCATCTGGGGATGCCTTTGACCCTTTGGTTGGAAAGATACAATCTTCGCTATTCCACATCGCTTCTCGCGACGCAGATGACATTGAAGGATTGCGGGTGTCAACCTACGAATGCATGGGTATCCTAGGGGCCGCTGATCCGGACCGTTGTGAAATCGGTTCAAATGACTCGCGGATGGTCGTGCGATGCAACTTTACAGACGAAGGCGAGGCCGCCCTGTTTGCCATGCATCTCATCAAGGACGTTCTCGTGGGCACTTTTCGCTCTACAAGTGATATCAAATACCAGGGTCGTCTCTCGTACAGCATCCAAGAGCTGTTACGTTTCTGTGGTTTCACTTCCGCCCTCGTAGCGCCGAAGAGTACGGTACCGGTACCGGTCAAAGTGCGCAACCGGTGGAGGAGTCTCCCGAAACACATACTCGAGACTGTCACCCCCATGCTGGAAGGTCGGTGGTCTCAGAATATTGATCCGCTTGTACCACCGGAGCGCCCGATTTACCCGCGGGAAAACACGTACCGGGAATGGCTTCAGTTGTGGACGACATACCTAATTTCGAGAGCATCCGGAGCGACCGCGCAGAGAATTTTTAGTGTGTTGCGGCCAGCCCTGAGGAATAAGGACGTCGGAGTGGCGCATCACTTGTTACCTCACCTTGTGTTGAATATTTTGTTGTCTGGGGAAGAGAGCGATGTTCAAGACATACGAGCAGAATTATTAACTGTGCTCGAAGATCAAGTCAATGAACATAGTTCTTCCAGTGTGGACAAGAAGTTCCTCAGCGCTCAGGTTGGATCTCTTGAGCAATTCCGTCACCACCGTGAATACTGACACGGTGATTAGGTTGTGTTCACACTTCTCGACCATGTTAGCAAGTATGTGCGTATTTTGCGCCAAGACATCAGTTCCAAGAGAGGAGAAAACAATAAACGTTCGCGAGTAAACACGGCTGAGGTGGAGAGCGAAGAACAGCTCGCTCGGATCGACTCCATGCTTTCTAGCATTAATCACGATTTGATGGCTAAAGCTGCCCTCCAGTGTAAGGCCTATGCCAGGTCCCTGATGAACTTTGAACGGCAGATTGTGGCCCTTCAAGAACGGGAGACAGTGGCATCAACAAAGGAGCTGACTGCCCGCTACGAGCGGCTCCATGAAATCTATGCACACTTGGACGAACCCGACGGGATGGAAGGGATATCGATGCTCATCCTCTCGCCATCTCTCGAGCACAAGATCCGACAGCACGAGAGTACGGGACAATGGACGGCTGCCCAAAGTTGCTGGGAAGTTCGACTCCAGCAATCTCCAGACAACCTCGAGTTTCACTTGGGTCTCTTGCGTTGTCTGAGAAATCTTGGCCATTATGGTTCGTATTTCATTCCCTCCATCTTTAGATTGGTATAGACGCCTTTCAGACACCCTAAGGACACATGTACGGGGTGTACTTGTTCGAAACCCTGACTGGGAGTTTGCTCTGGCGGGTTTCCAGGCCGAGAGTGCGTGGATGATGGGTGCTTGGGACGATCTCCAACAGATTACCGCCAATAACGAGTTAACGTCGCCATACATTATGAAAGCTCGCGTTCTCCTAGCTATGCGGGCGGGCGAAGCCAACGATGTAGCCACGGTGTTATCCAACTCGCGCGCTGTCTTGGGCGCGCCGATCACATCAGCGGGGGCCAAGGGGTACCGCCAGTCGTATGATGCGTTATTAGATCTGCATATGCTCCACGAGATGGAGCTTATTTATGATGCTATCTCATCGACTGCTCCCCGTTCGCAAGGCCGGAGAGAGGTGATAGAGTCGCTCGGCACCTCCCTTGCTGCTCGTTTTGATGCCACACTTCCCAACTTCCGTGTCCGACAAGCAATCCTGAGCATGCGACGTACGGTGCTTTCATTGAGGTCAGAAACATCGCAACCATGCATATCGCGAGACTGATGATTGTTGGTACAGTCCTGATACGACGCCTTTGATCAGAAAGGAGATTGGGCAATCGTGGATTGCGAGCGCCAAGATTGCCCGTAAAGCCAAGCAATGGCAGACTGCCTACTCTGCTACGCTTCAAGCACAACAAAGCAATGCTCGATTTTATTTTATGGAGAGCGCGAAACTCGTCAAGGCAACGGGCGAGCCCCTGCGTGCACTCCAAGAGCTTGAGAACTCGATGCGTCTGAGCGGTCTGTTAGAAAAAGAGGACCCAGACATGATCGACTTGACGGCCGAGAGTGACGCCGAATTTAAACGCATGAAAGCTAAGGTGAGACATTATTTGGCTTTCAAGTTTCGAAAAACGACTTTGCGTTGTTATTTAGGCCCACATTTTACGAGCACGCTGGATGACCGAGTCAGATCGGTACGATCCGTCGTATCTCTTGAAGGCATTCCAGGAGGCCGCAAAACAAGATGCGATGATGGAGAGTGGACTATATCATCTCGGAAGATTCCATGACCAGGCCTACAAGCACATCGCTACTACGGATGACGAGCGGTAAGCAAACCATCGATCCAATATTCTTGTCAAACTGAGAAGTGTGTGGACTCTAGGGTCATTCGCATGAATGCGCACACGGTCAAGAACTATGCCAAGGCCGTAGCGTTGGGCTCGAAATACGTCTACCAAGTTATACCACGCATGCTCACACTCTGGTTGGATATTGGAGAGAATCAAAAATTGGCAACGCATGCTATTTTCGCCAAGATTCATGGCTCAATATGTCAGGCTGTCGACAGTGTTCCAGCACTCAAGGTACGTTCCTCCTGCTATCAATGCACAGTTCGCTGCAACTGAGCGTCCACCGCAGTGGTTCACAGCGTTTCCCCAAATTGTCTCTAGGGTGGGACATGCGAATCAGAGGGTATATCAGGTCCTGTCGAAGATCATCAGCAAGGTCATCCGAGAATACCCCCACCAAGCGCTCTGGCTGTTTACGTCCGTTGTCAAGTCGACCAAGCCGAATCGCGAGTCGCGAGGGCGAGCAATATTGGATGCACTCCAGGTACGTCAATTTTTGTAAAACCGTACCATAGGTGCTTGCCCATCATCGGTAACTACAAATAGAACGACCCTACGAACGCCGGCACGGAACTCCCTGAACTCATCGTGCAATCCTATGCGATGACAGAGCAATTGCTCAAATTGTGCAACCACCCGATCGAGGACGACCGCAAAACGCTCAGCATGAAACGGGAGTTCCCAAAGCTGGCGATGTTAGGCAAGTCTAAGCTGCTGATTCCGCTTCAGGAGTCGCTCACGGCTAATTTGCCGCCTGCGTCTTCGACGACGGAGAATTCGACGCATGCACCCTTTCCGAGCTCCGCGCCTACTTTCGAGGGTAATATTATTGCTTTCTTTTCCATTTCATCTGCTGACCGTACTGTCATAGAGTTCTCGGACGAGATCGAGATTATGCGTTCGCTCGCGAAGCCACGGAAGATCACGATTCGCGGATCCAACGGCCAGACATACATGTTCCTCGGCAAACCCAAGGACGACCTTCGAAAGGATGCGCGGTTGATGGATTTCAATGCCATCATCAACAAACTACTGAAAACGAATTCGGAATCTCGAAGGAGACAGCTCCGTAAGTTTGGCTTTTATGACACGACCAAGTTGGGTGCTAGACGTGGCTTATGGTCGCTCAGATGTGCGTACGTATGGTGTTGTCACGCTAAACGAGGAGTGCGGATTTATACAATGGGTTCCGAATACGATTCCCATTCGCCCCGTACTGATGCGGTACTACGAGGCGAAACGAATCAAGAGCTGGGTGAGTAAATATTATTTGTTTTTTACGCTGTTAGTGAATGATGGGATAAGACCTCCGAGATGGGTGACGTCTTTAGAAAGATCAAGGAGGCGACAGACAGGGAGGCTGCGGAATTGTTTGTGAAGAAGATTCTACCTCTGTGTGTTACCGTGTTCCCCGTGATGCGACGAAACTGAAATGGGTCTCCTACCCAGGTTTCCGCCCGTGTTTCATGAATGGTTCGTGGAGACGTTTCCCGAGCCATCGGCATGGCTTTCCAGTCGTTTGATGTATGGCCGAACGGCGGCAGTGATGTCGATGGTTGGATTCATCCTAGGGTAAACCTATCCAACTGACGATTACCAAAGATGACGCTTTCCTAAAATGTCGTTGCAGACTGGGTGATCGACACTGCGAAAATATCCTGCTCGACACCAACACGGGTGACGTCGTACACGTTGATTTCAATTGTCTATTCGAAAAGGTGTGTTACTTCCCAATAAAGATACCAACACCAAAGTTCATAAAGAATACCAGGGAAAAACGTTGGAAGTCCCTGAACGCGTTTCGTTCCGTCTGACGCAAAACATGATTGATGGCTTGGGGGTGACGGGGGTCGAAGGCGTCTTTCGCACCGCATGCGAGATGACGATGCAGTTGCTCAAGGATAACAGGGACTCATTGATGAGCGTGCTCGACGCGTTCATCCATGACCCCCTTGTCGAATGGGAGGATGAGAAGCGCAGAATGGTGGGCGTCTGAACCTTGCTTTTTATTTCATGGTCACTGAAGTACCTGCATAGGACCGAGAGCGACGTAACGCCGTTAAATCTTCGACGGACCTACGTCATCTGGCTAAGAATGCGCTTCAGCCCATTGAACGGAAACTGAGGGGAGTGTATTCAGCATCCAGCATCAGGTCCCGCAATCACGGTGGGAACGGGGAAGAGCGAGAGATTTCAACCAATAATTTAGTGGAGATGCTGATTCAGGAAGCGACGGATCATGGGAACTTGGTATGCCTTACTCTTCAAGGAGTGCACAGTTACTCACGATGGCCTTTCAGGCAAAAATGTATCCCGGATGGGCTGCGTGGCACTAAGAGACGTGCGTAGGATGATTGTAACGTTCTTGTCACCTGTGAAATTGAGTTTGAAATCCCTTGTTGGAACGTTAATTTTATCGGTTCACACCGACATTTAGCGTCATTGGGACAAAATAGTGGATATATGCATGAATTGACGGAAAGAAAAATAAGTCTAGGTGCGCATCTAATCCCTTTTCATTGGCTTGGACTGGAAAGCGACGTTCGTTAGTGATAAAATACACATGGAATGCAAAAGGAGCGTACGAAGGCGAGCGAGTAGATACCGTAGGCGGTCCCGACCATGCCGACTGCATAGATACTAAAGTAGATGCCTACCAGGGAGGTGAGTGTACTGACTGGAGAGAGCAACAGGAATGCATACCTAGGTAGAGCCTCGCCCGAGGTGGCCGCATATAAATGGGCAAGTGCGAGGACTAGAAAAGTAAGAGTGAGCGAGGAGCATGACGTCGAGCATTTACAACATACTTGAAACGCCTTTTGTTGTTCCAACACGGTGTTGGGACCTGATTTTCAATGAGATGTCAAGACATGTCCCCTAGATCCGATTTTATAAACATGAACATACGGTTGACTAGCGAGTCGAGGAACATGACGAGGTTTGGTAGCGAGCAAGTAGTAGGTGACACTGAACGAGGTGGTTGGTTGGAGGCCAAAGTCGGAGTCTGAACGGCGCTTGGGATGCCGAACTTGCCCGACGAGCGAACCAACGCCTTGTGATCACGGTCCCATGGCTGATCGTGTCCGCGTCCGAGTATGCCCTATTCTTTTTCTATCTACCGCTTTTCACGAGGACTTGTTCAGGGCGTGACGATCCACAGACCGATCATATATGGGAACACGGCGACGGTATTGACATCTGCTGAGAAGGAGCTCGCGCCAGATACTCACACCCACCGATGGACAGTCGCCGTGCGGAGCGCTGCGAGTGCGCCCGATTCTGATATTGTCGGTGGCACGGACGACTTGGGGTATTTTATCAAACGGGTCACGTTTAAGTTGCACGAGACGTACACCAATCCATCACGAAGTGAGTTTGTGCTCCCTCTTGCGTTCGCGCGATACAGCTAACGCCTCATGGGAGATAGATGTCGATAAACCGCCGTTCGAGGTCTCGGAGACAGGGCAAGTTTGCTTTCATTTTATCTATTTTATTTTGGCGTGGTTCGATGTGTGAGATGACGATCATGACGTTCATTCACAGCTGGGGTGAGTTCGAAATTCAGATACGCATCAACTTTGTGGCAGAGTCGGGCGAGAAAGCGATCACGCTCTATCATCATCTCAAGTTGCATCCGTGGACGATCACCTTTTCTGCCCCAGGCTCGACATTGCCAGCTGACCCCGAGATCCCGTCTGGTGACGATGCAGCCAAGCTTGGCCCCGTGCATTCATGGCAGTACGATGAAATCGTCTTCACGGACCCCTTCCAATCGTTTCTCACTTTGCTCACTGCCAATCCACCGACCCAGCTGCCGAAGAGCACCAAGAAGCCTATTCCATTCCACACGTCGAATCCGGCGTCGCTTCAAGAGACAAGAAAACAGGGTGTACCCGAGTTTACGATCGACATGGAAAAAGAGGAGGCGGAACGAATAGAGGAAGCGCGGGGAAAGATCATCAAGGAGCAGGAAAAGTGGAGAGGAATTTTGATGGAGCGGGAAAATGAATTGGAGAGACTACAAAATCAACTTGCGACAAAAGACTGAGGTGATTACATTTGCGTGCAAGTTGTATAGCCACTAGCAGCAGTACATATTATTTGACCTTGACCACACCAAGTCAAGTCATGTCCCAAGATCACTATCTATCACGCAAGGAAGCGAGTAAATCCTACCGGCCTCGTAGCTATGTGCGCCCTGCTTGCCAACGTCCCGCTCCAACCCTCACCTTTTCCTCTCTTCACCCAGGTCATGTCCCCCGGACTCCTCCGTGCTCGTGCTCCCTTTCGTCTTCAAAATGCTATCACTGGCCTCGTTCTCGCTGGATTCGCCACGGCCGTATGGGCATACTCGATCAGTGCCGTCAAACAAGACGACTTTTCAGATGTGGATGAGGAGGCACGGGAGATGATACATACGCGGGGGACGTTGACCGGTACCGAGGGGTCCAGTGCATCTTCGGATGATGTGGACGTGTTGGCCTCGCGAGCGTTGACGGCGACGGGGGGGGTGGG
>JBBPJU010000265.1:0-29530 GCA_038088875.1 Austroboletus festivus
GTAACCGCTGCGCTGCGAGCCGCTCACCAGGCGACTCAAATGCCACCACCGGCGCTCCAAACGTCACGCCCAGCAGGGAGGCGAGCGCACCACCTATATCATATTGAGCGCTCACGCGTCACCACCACAGGAAAACCTCACCAACCTAGCGAATGCCCAGTGACCCAAATATTGGCCGTAGGATACATATATGTTAAATTATTGTACAGATTCTATCAACCAACGCCAATAATTATTGAATCGAGCACCAGACCCAAACGAAAAACGCACTCACTGTCCCGATAGGATAAAATAAACGCTCATCTGCCAACGCATCCCCCAAGCACGTCTGATCGCATTTCCACCCGCCTCGATGACACCCGCACACCATCGTCCACGTCCAGTCAATCCGTGCGCAGCAGCAGCTAAACAACATATTATCATTGAGCCTGTCCTTTTTCCCCGTTGGTCCGCCGCTCCCAAAGAGCGCAGTCGAGGTACCCTTGATGGAGAGGATGATCGTCGAGTTGTCGGGCGTCGCAAAGACATAGCCGCGGATCCCATCTGCGTCGGGCTCCCAGCCAAACGGGTAGCGCTGTTCCCCCCAACATAAGCCAGCACAGACGCAGACATGACCTCAGTCCCCATCGCTCAGAGGGAAAATACTTGGGGACGCACATTGTGGTTGTTCCATTTCTCACTCAGCTCATACCATGCGACATCGTCCGGAGCGACATACGCATTGTTCGTCATCTTGGCCAGCTCGAGAAGCGTCTCGCGATGCTCCACATCGGGCCCGATCGTCTCGGCTTCCCACCAGGGTAAATCGGTAGTCTGCGCATGCCGGATCGAACGAATGCGAGCGGCCTCGTGGTCACGAAAAGAGGGCGGGCGAAAGGAGGAAAGTCGTTTCGTTTTCAACGTGTGTATTGCATCGTGATCTTTCATGAGTATACTGGGAGGAGCATATGAGACGTCGGAGAACACGATGCGGGCGTCTTGTGATACAGCATGTTGGTGTCTCAGCTCGAATTGCAGTCCGGGGCGGAAAGAGCGCGGTTGTTCGAGTTGTAGATATAGTCTAGCGGAGAAACTAAGAAAAGGGAAGACAAAGCCGCTCAGCGTCGTCGGGAGCATTGACCAACTTGAAGACAATTCGTAGCCGAAGAGTTCCGTTGTTGTAGCTGACTCATCACACCAGTCCTCACATGCCCTCAGTGAGACATCAGAGTCTGAAAACTGGGTATGCTGGTGAATGGTATATAATGACTTTCCTGTATCGCATACGTCAGCATATAGCTACAGATTTGTCCCTATAAGAGTGAGAGTAATTTTCTGTATCTCCCTGTTCTATAGTGTAGTGCAATGATAATAGTTATATTTACATTTGTGATCACACTACAGCATATTCACCACAGCAGTAAGAGCTGAAAGTATAACACATGATCCAATATGTGATTGATGTCATGCACGCTAGTCCCCAAATGCTAAAAAATGCCTTCCAGTGTGATTGGTATATGCTCTGGGCATATGGTACATAACTCAAAATGCAAATAATATCACATATATCATGCTCTCAAATGCTAGAAAAATGCCTTGTCATGGTATATCTGCACTGCTATAGAATACACAGAACATCAGGAAAAACCTTCCATTCAGATTTAGATCACATTTAATTAAATTCCATCAAATTTATTGTAGTTTATGATTATTGTAAATTTACTTATATAAATTAAGTCCTCCAATCCATATCATCTAATTTAATTAAAACTTCCTTTGGGTTTTGTTGAATTTAATCGAATTGGAGCTACCATAGCACTAAATTCACTGGCCAGGGAAAAAGTTTCATTAAAATCTTGGCCAGGGATCTGAATGAATCCTTTAGCTACAAGATGTGCTTTGTATTTTTGTAGATTTCCATCTTTATCATATTTTCACACAAATACCCATCTATTTGATATGGGTTTCTGATCATCAGGCACATCAGCTAATTTCTATATGCCCATATCATTGAGCATCAGTTTGAATTGCTTCCTTCCACTTTGGCCAGTCTGGAGATCTTTTCACCTTTATGAGTGTTAGTGGGTCTCAACCTCCAAGAGGAGTCTCTAAGAATGCCTGATAAATATGTTCTGTGTTGGGTATTTCCTCTGTGTAATATATATAATTGGCAGCTGGTTTGTTGCCCTCATTAGGGTCATTAGCTAACTCAGGTAAGTGATCTATGTTATAATTGGTATTATTTTCATCTTGTTTTTGTTGCTTAGGCTCTGGGCCTTGCTTTCCATCATGTGCTCATTTATTGTTTATGTTATTGCCACTCTCTGGGTAATTTGTAGATTCTGGTTTTCTATAGTCATTGACATTTGATGCTGATTTACTGATGCTGTGTGACTCCTCCTCAGACCAGTAGTTGGCTGACAATTTAGATGGTGTGTTATGGAATGATGGAGACAACCCCTGACTCCCTACCTGAAGGAGTTGGACCATCCTCACCTAGCTGCAAGTTTCACTACTGAGGACATGGAAGTTACCCCTCAATTTAGGAAAGAGTAGAATGGAGATGCTGATACCTGGGGGCAAGAGGTTCCCACAGAGAATATTCTCCTGTCTTGGAAGAATGAGGTATGGTATAACTGGGACTGCAGAGACCTGGCAGACTTTATGAACAGACAGAGAACTTCTTTTCCTTTCTATTGATAATTTTTCTCTTTCTTCTGTCTAGCCTCTTTCTGTTATGACTCTATTTTATTTGACTTTTTCAGTCATGTGACTTCTTGATCATGTGCTTATGACATCACAACACTAGTCACATGCTTGGTCATGTGGTCTGTATGATAACTTATTGAAGATATCTAGGCTTGACACCTACTATAGAAACATTAGACAGATTACTAGTCAATCTCTTATCTATTGAACTTAGTATCTTTCTGCATTTGTGGGAAGTACTTACTATTTATGGAAACCTAGAACTTGGAGGATCTTTGCAAGATCTTCATGAATTCTAAAACATGTAGCAAATACATGTCTATGTCTTATGTATGCAGCATGCTGCCATATCCATTTTACAAAAGTATCAACTACTTTTGTCCTTATTGAAGATGCATGTTAAACATGCCAAAACTGCAAATATTTAATTACCATAGGCTTCTATTTCAGAACTTCTTATCCATATCTGCTGGTAAATATATGTTTTTAACTTCCTTTTATATTTCATATTCAGGATCTAACCTTATTGGTAGATATAATCTACAGTATTATCTATGGCTTACCTTGACTTTAGATAGGTACAGAGTATTGAAACTGTTATGATTCATCCCTAGAGCCTAGCTGAGTACCACATGGACTACTCTTTTCCCTTGGTTCTCTTTATCTTTGACTTACTTGTATTACTTCCTAGATGAGTCCTTTACCTTTCATGCAGATATGCTCCATTTCTCTCTGACTCATCTAGTTCTTGACATTCTTGCTTACCTGATTCCTCTTTGTCATAGACTTTCTCTTAATCTGATTACTTGATGTACATTTGTCATGGATGAGTCATTCCTTATCTCTTATCTTGATTCAACTCTTAACCCTTCTGACTCATCCATTCCATTATTATCCTGGCTCATCAATTCTTTCTGCTTATCAGTGACTCAGCCTTTGATCTCAGATCACCTTTCATTCTTCTGGCTTAGTCAGCACTTCTTTGATGTTCCACCACATTCTTGGACATTCTGATAACTTGTTATTCTGACTCATCATCAGTACTCTTTATCCAGTTTTCTTTTTTACCTTGTACTGCCACATATCCCTGATCTCTACATATAGTGACTATCCTTGTACTCTAGTTTCCCCAACTTAGACCTCCCTTTATAATGTCTTCTCATTATTCCCTTCTCTGACTTTACTGTTATAACCATACTCCCATATTAGTAAATCCATTATTCTTCTTCATCATCATTGCCTGCCAGTCTTAGGCATCCAATTACTGTTGCTTTATTTAAATCACCATCCTTCAGCAATGCTCCTTGGTTGCCCTTATCTATCCTTGTCACCTTGCTAAAGTTATTCTATCTGATTATTGGTGATATCTCTTAGTTATATGTCCATTGTTACATCACCAATCCTCTTGTTTGCTGATGGCTCTCCTCTATCCTGATTGACCATTGTCCAGCCATCTCCCTACCAATACCATGGCAGTACTCTCTGTCTTACCAGATCTATGGCGATATCTATTGCTACCTTTAAATCCTGGTGATATCCTTCCTATTGCTCGTTCATCACCATCACCTCTTACATCCACTTTTAGAACTCACCTTTGCCCTCATGCTGTCTCCAGTTATCCTGCCATCCCTAGAAGGGCTACACTTGGACCTATCCAGTTCAAGTGTAACAGAAATCTATTTAACAGAAACCATTATGATTGATTGCCATAATGGCACCATTTTCCTTTTATATATATATATTTTACTGAATATATCTTAGATTCACAAATATCTAACTGCCATGAATGGAAATGAGGCTGTCCTTAGATGAGTTATATAGAATGTGACAGAATGTCAAGGAACAATCGATGAGTCAGAAAGTGTCAAGATGACTCATGATGATGAGTAAGAAATGAGTAAACAGATCGATTACTAAGTAAAAATGATTCAGCAAGAAAGAGAAGATATGACTCAGCCTGAAAGTGAATTGGACTTATCCCTCTGGGATTATCCAAGTAGAAATGAAAGGCTAGAGTCAGTACAGGGTCATAGTAATGAATCATAGTAATAAAGAAATAAATTGTAATAGGCAATAGTTCAGCTAGATCTAATGTTATGCTGAACAAGCATGACACCTAGTCTGATTCTTTGTCATAGCACACACTCAATAGTAGTGCAAAGACTAATAGAAATCCTAGAGATAAGATCATTGCAGTGACTTTTTCATACTGAGAAAACTAGACACCACACTTGTGATTGCGTAGATCTAGCTGAGGCTACAAGTACAGATGGCTACAGTATTTGTAGTGATCTCCTGAGGTATAGATCATATATGGAAAGAAGGAGGCATTGCAGATCAAGATCCACAAATGCTGCACCTCATATGAGGCAAAGAAATAAGATAGTCCAAAGATAAGGTAAATGAAAATGGGCTGGTGATGCCCGACATACTGGATAGGATAGGGGAAGGATAGAACAATGAGGCCTCCATTAGGAGAGCTGAAATAATCGTACATCAAAGATGTGGTCATTGATAGAAGATCTGAAAGAGATCAATAACCTAAAGTGTCCCCAATACTAAGGTAGAGATAGGAACTTAGCTTTTGAGTATCAGAGAGAAAACAAGGGGTCCAATTGATTGACTTTCCACCCACTACTCCATCCACTCATCAGCCTGGGGCCAGGCTGGCTCTTCCTCCAATAATGGATCTAGTTCATTGACATCGTATCCATTCCCCATTCATAACCAACAAGTGGTGCAATAGCAGTTTTTCTGGTGACCCAAGTAATCTCTGTCAGAGATCATAACACAGAGTTCTTCATTCCATTGACATTAAATATAGGGATAGAGCATGAGAGTTGCCTCAAGGGGATTTTATATTTCTCAGCCCAATTCTTATCCATGAATATATAGTTAGTGCCACTGTCTAGAAGTGCTTTGACTTCTGATAGGGAATTCTTTTCTGTTTCTATCTTGATTTTAAGTTTAATTTCATCTTTGATGTGCACAGCATGTGTAAAGATGACTAAGGGTTCAGTTTCAATGTTTTCAGCTTTTTTTTCTTTTCTAATGACTGCTAGGACCCTTATGTCTACTTAATAGATGGCTTCAAGTTCTGGGTTTTCTATTAGCCCAATAGATATGTCAGAAAAGTCTTTAGGCCATGCCAAGTGCTTACAATGCATTTTAATGCACTATTTTTAGCTGGTGCCTTATAATGCATTATAACAGGCAGTAATTATATTATCATATTGTGATAGTGACCAGCACCAGCATTATCACTTGGTTAACTCAGCATGATAGCAATGGCCTTTGCCATTATCACTCAGTTAACTTGCCATGATAATGACCTGCCTTTCATATTATCATTCCATTAGCTGGCCATGGTAATTTACAGCCTTTTTCAACATCAAAGCATTTAGTCATTACCATGGCTTTTGCAGACATCTCAAGTACATTGAGATGGAGTCACTCACACTCACACCATTCCAATGGAAGTGATCATTTGGAGTGGCAATCCAATGTAATAACTAGTCATTATACAAAATCCCTATGAATGGTATAATGGGTAGCTAATGATACTACACAACAGCTCTTCCAGTTCATAGCCAGTAGGCAGTAATACAATGTCAATGAGTGGCACAACTGTCAATTATGACTTGGACAGTTAAATGAAATGGGGGACTAGGAGGATGAAATGGCATAACAACACAATACAGATGAAGTTGGAACACAAGTCCTAATATATAGAGTGGATCAGCAACAATACATGTAGATGGCTGCAGAGCACTTACCATTGACAGGAGTGAGTGTCAACATTGTTGCTTCAATCATAGCATGTATAGAAAAGCATTGGAATCAAAGGGCTATTTGCCTAATAAATAAGTAAAAAAAAAAAAAACAGAAACAAATCAATTGAAACATGAAAAAATATATCACAGAGATGGGGCAAAGTGTCAATTCAGGTAATGACTTAGACCAACATGGTATAAATTGAAAGAAAAGAGTGACTAGGTGTTACAGAATGGTGGTGACGGAGTCCCACTCCCTACCTAGAACCACTGGACCTGCCTAGCATATCATTTTTTCCTAGCAATATGGGGATGGACCTCAATGAGAACTTAACCAGTCCCATCGCCTGGGGAGAATCACTTGATATCTGGAGTGCTTCACCCCCTTTGCTGGACAATCAGGAGAATGTCCCTCCTGGGCAGGAGGAGTGGTTTACATGGGATCAATTAGAGATTCAAGAGTTTGTCGAGCAGTGATGAAACATGTTCCCCTTCAATGGGGAGTAGAGACGCTCACTTTTTCCTTTCTTATTTTCATCCTGTTTCTGAGACCCCCATGAGATCTGACTATCTTTGGTTTCATTAGTTACCAAATCACCCATACCTGCTCTATACAGCATCTGCCGATTTGGTATTACCTTTCCTTAATCTCCGATCAGATCTGATAGTCTCTTTATGGACAAGAAGGACTTCTCTCATAAGCATGAGAGGAATCCCGCACACTGCCCTTCTACTTTATCCATAGGCAGTGCATGCCGTTATTTTATATCACCATTTATGGATGCCTTCCATTCCCTGTCTATTTACGGACAGGCTCCATTCTCCATTCCCCAGAAGGATAGTACTTCCTGTCCTATCCCCACTAGGTATAAATAGGCGCCTTTATATGATACTTGTTCCTTAGTTAGATTCTATGCAATCCTACGTGGAGTCAGCTGTACCTTGAAACGGTGGACAGTTTACCATTTCTCGAGAGAGTTCTAGTGCGACAGGTTCTAGCCCTGCGCCTTATCATCATCCATGAATACTCTGCTGCCTGGGAAGCCATCATATCCCTTTGCATCCAATACGGCCCTCGCCTTCCCTGAGAAGTAGACAAGATCATTGCTCGGCGCCTCGGACTCCATGTCTTGCGTTCCATATCAAAAGAATCTAACTCTACTTCTGCTCCCCCTGTTTCATCAGGAAGGGAATCAATACCGCCAAGATTTCGGCCCAACCTGGATCAGACAACGAACCCCAACCCCCTTCCCCTACCACAGAGTCTATTCGAAGGACCCCTGTCCCAGCATCACTTCGAATGATACGGAACGCAGTACGCGGAGCCCGAGGGACTTGGCGATTATGTGGTCAATGTAACCGAGGCGAGGGCAGCGGCATATAAGTGTTGCAAGAATGTTCTCCCTGGCGTGGGTGCCGAGGTCGTAGATGATGTAGCGAGCGTTGAGACAGTGTCTCAGTAGAACTCTCTCGATGAGCGAAGAACCTTCCGTGCTCAAAGGTACAGCAGACTCCACGTTGGATTGCGTAGAATCTAACTAGGGAATAGTGGTAAAGTACATGGGCGCTTATATAGGCTTTCGGAAGTATTAGGTAAGACTTCCTCCTAAGGGTAGATAGGGCTTGCCATAAGAGAGGCAATGAAAGGGGTAAGTGTCCTGAGAGATCCATCAAGATGGGTCCGTCTCCATCAAGATGGGATCTATACGTAAGTACCGTAATTGATGGCATGCATTGCCTATGGAGAAAAGGGAAGAAGGGCGATGCATGGGAATACTCCCACGAGTGTGGGAAGGACTCCTAAGGGATCGAAAAGGGGATATGAGATCTATCGGGAATGAGGAACGTAATACCTAAACCGGCGGATGCAGTGTGGAGCGGGTATGGGTGGAGTAGGTAACTAACGAGGCTGTGGAATAGATCGAATATCTCAAGAAGATCAGTTGAAAATAAATAAAAGATTAATCGAACCAAAACAGGAAACTGTTCTCGTGGCGGCGCACATACTCGTACAACTCCTGGGCATCCCAGGTGTACCACTCCTCGTTCCCCGGGGGAACGTTCTCCTGATTGTCGGGCATTGGAGGCGACGCGCTCCAATGGTCTAAGGAATCTCCCCAAGCTAAGGAGCTTGAGAAGTCTGCTCTGAGATCCGCGAAGTGTCCAGCACTAAAAGAAAAAGACGGAGCATCAAGCTCCTCTGGGTACGGCGTAGGCGGCCTCCGCCATCGTTCTGTAACATCGAATCCCCCAGAGTGGAACAGCTCCTTGAACTTCTCCTATCCCCTACCCCCATCCCACACCGAGTACTGCTGAAGTTACTCGAGGATCACCCACATTTGCACTACCTACTCTCCCAACTGAGCACCCCAGCCGCACGACCCCTCCTGCGTGTGTGGACCTACCAGTATTCACAGACCCACTACCCTCAGCTCCACAACCAACTCCCGCCCCAGCAGGCTACAGACAGCCAGAGTACTTCACCAGTAGACCAGGCAGTAGAAGCCCCTGAGTCACAGATCTGCACATCCGTTTCCTACTCGAATCTATGCAATGAAATATCGAGAGAATCCAGTCTGCAGCCTCCATCCAATCCAGACTTTTGACAACCTCAGATGATCTCTCCTTACTTGGAATAAGATCAGAACCAGCCATGTCCGACGATAGGAAGAAACCTGAGATCAAAGCTGTGCTGCCGGATGACTTTTTAGGAAACAACGAGGATGCCCAATGGTGGATCATGGCAATGGCCGGATACTTGGAGTTAAACAGCCACATCTATACAGATGATGCTAGCAAGGTCATCACCTGCCTTAACAAGATGTTGAAGGGAAGAGGGAGAGTATATGCTGAAGCATGGTATGCTGCTGCAAATGGAAAAGAAGAAAAAGACAAGACATGGAACAAGTTTGTGGAAGATTTCATCACCTCTTTCATGTCAAAGGAAGAGAAGGCTGATTCTAGGAGAAAGATAGCCAATTTAAAGCAAGAGCGTGGGAGATCAACCACAAAGACTACCCAGAAATACATCCAGGATTTCCAGCTGCTAGCCACCAAGTCTGGAGTCAAGGATGAAGGTGCCCTCTGCAAATGGTTCGTCAGAGGGTTGAATAACGACCTAACAAGAGATATCATCAGAATAAACGAGCCAGATACCCTGAAAGGATGGGTTGAGGCAGCTCAGAAGCAGGTTAGGCAGCTCGAACGGATGAGAGATCTCAGTGGAGGCCGATATTCATACCAGGAGACCAGTACAGGAAAATCGGCACGTGACTCTAATGCTATGGACGTAGACTTGATACGTCTAAACCCTGTCGAAAGAGCAAGGCACGTTCGGGATGGCCTGTGCTTTATATGCCACAAAAAGGGATGCTCCACCAGGAACCACAAGCGCCCCGGATCTAGCAAATCTATGGGCAAGACTCCTGACTCTTAATCAAGGGAGAGGGTGAGGGGAGTAAGGGAAGAACAGCAGCCACTGACTTCCACCACATTTGATCTGGCTTCGGAGTACCTCCAGAAAGTACTGTCCGATGGAAAAGGAACCAGTGCCGAAGTTTTGAGGGTTTTACAACAGGTCTACAAGGAAGACCAATATGCCGACGATTCGGAAGGAGAGGAGGGAATTCCAGCTGAGCACATTAATGTCCTTTTTACGAAAATCATGGAGAGGATTGCTAAAGTAAAGGGTTTTTAAAGGGGAAATGGCGGTCGATGTTCAAATCCCCAAATAGTCCAGATGTTGTATTATCAAAGGAGCGCCAATCTATGCTAGTTCCCATACAAATTCACACCCCATCTGGAATCATCGACACAGAAGCCCTGATTGACAGCGGGGCCACCAGAAATTTTATTAGTGCACGGTATGCATGGAAATGGAAAATCCCCCTCTCACCGCTCAGTAAGCCACGGTATACCATCAATGCCGATGGATCCCATAACGCTGGTGGTAGCATCACTCAGCGAGGATATTTGACAATGACTATAGGAGGGAAGACTTCCCATCGGGGACTCATGGTCCTCGGGCAAGGGAAGACTCCCATAATACTCGGCATGGCCTGGCTAGCAGAAGAAAACCCCATAATAGACTGGGAGAAAAGAGAACTTCTCCTGGTATATGACGAAGACGGCAACCATGATCTACAGGTTGCACAGCAATACTTGGCCAAGTATGTCATGGAAGATTTAGATGATCCTTCGGAGGACGTCATCATATGAGAAAGCCTTGACAAAGAACTGGTCTGGAAGACCACGATCTCAACAGAAATAGCTGCGAAGGAAGTCGCAGAGAAGAAGCCTTTGCCTCCGGAATATAAGGAATTTGCGGAGGTGTTTTTGGAGAAGGCAGCCACCTCACTACCCCCAGAAAGGAGCTATGATCACGAGATCAAGCTCAAACCAGAGTTTACCCCGAAAAGAGCGAAGAACTACTTGCTGAACCCTGAAGAAATGAAAGCCTGCCAGGAGTTCATTGATGAGCACCTGAAGAGCGGAAAGATAACCAAGTCCACATCTCCCCAAGCATCCCCCTTCTTTTTCGTAAAGAAGAAGGATGGAAAGCTCCGTCCCTGCCAAGATTACCGATACCTCAACTCCATGACAGTAAAGAACACGTATTTCCTCCCCTTAATGGCTGACTTGATCAATAAGGTCTGCCATTCAAAGATATTCACAAAAATGGACATTTGATGGGGATACAACAACGTCAGAATAAAGAAGGAGGATCGGTGGAAGGCCGCTTTTATCACCCCCACTGGACTTTATGAACCAACAGTGATGTTCTTCGGGCTATGCAATTCCCCTGCCACTTTCCAGGCCCTCATGGATGATATTTTCGTGGACTATATCGCTGAGGGCTGGTTAATCATTTACATGGACGACCTACTCATACACTCTGGAGATCCCGCCACACACCACAAATGAACTCGCAAGGTGCTCACCCGGATGGTGCAGCACGAACTATATCTAAAATTAGAAAAGTGTACCTTCAATGCATCAAAGGTGGATTATTTAGGAATGGTCTTGGAAGAAGGACGGGTTTCCATGGACCCGGTCAAGCTTTGCACTATTGAAGATTGGATTCCCCCGAAAACAGTAAAACAAGTTCGCTCATTCCTGGGATTTTGCAACTTCTACAGGAAGTTCATCCCCAACTTCTCACAGATCGCTCGCCCCCTCATGGCTCTGACCATGAAAGGGAAACACTGGGAGTGGACACCAACAGAGGACGACACCTTCATCACCTTGAAAAGGCACTTCCTTCGCGCCCCTGTCCTCTGCTACCCCGACCCAGCATGCCCCTTTTGGTTAATAACAGATGCCTCCCTTTCAGCCGTGGGAGGGGTACTGATGCAGAAAGATGGCAATGGGGACCTCCACCCTTGCGCATACCGATCCTCCACGTTTTCCCCCACCAAGCGAAATTATGACATTCATGATAGGGAACTTCTAGCAATCATTCTCACCCTTCAGGACTGGCGACACTACTTGACCAGGATGGAATTCCCTGTGACCGTCCTTACAGACCACAAAAACCTCACCTATTTCAAAGAGCCCCACAACCTATTCCGCCGCCATGCCAGATGGCAACTTTTCCTTCAGGATTATGACCTGAAGCTGGTTCACACCCCCGGAGGGCAGATGGCCCCTGCCAATATGTTATCACAACCCGACATCACGGATGTTGACACTCCCCCTATCCAGCTCCTGGATGATAAAGTATTCATCAGGAGCATTGACGCTGCCCTAGTTGAGAAAATAAATGCCCCTCCCACGGACCCCACGGTCATGGATATGCTTGAAAAGTTGGACGCCGGACAACCCGCTCTCCCCCACACTGCCTTCAGTGATTGGGCTTGGCGTGACAACTCCCTTTGGTATCAAAACTGCATCTATGTCAACGAGGCCTATCGCACCCCCCTCACCCACGCCATCCACAATGCCAACACCATGGGACACCCCAGATTCTTCTGGTTATATAAGTTCATGGCGGAATCCTACTGGTGGCCCGGGATGGCCTGTTTCCTCTGCAAATACCTTGCCAGATGCCCCGTTTGCCAAAAACACAAGGTCGCCACTCACCCAAATCGCCCCCCTATTATTCCCATCCCTGCCACCACCACCCGTCCTTTCCAACACCTATCCATGGACCTCATCACCGATCTCCCACCTTCCCCTCCGTGGGATGCTATTTTAGTCGTGGTGGACCACAGACTTTCGAAGGGGGCTATTTTCATCCCGACAACGAAAATGGTCACTGCCGAGGGCATGGCCCAGCTATTTGTAGAAAAAATCTTCCCCTGTTTTGGCCTACATGACTCGGTGATTTCTGATAGAGGCCCTCAATTCGCCAGTGCCTTTGCCAAAGAAATGGCCAGGCTACTCAACTATGACCCAAAACTATCCACTGCCTACCACCCACAAACCGATGGAGAGACCAAACGAGTAAATCAGGAGTTGGAAACTTACCTGAGAATATACTGCCACAAAAACCCAGAAAACTGGGGACACATCCTCCCCATAGCTAAATTTGCGCACAATTCTGCCACTCACTCAACCACCAATACAATGCCATTTCTCCTAATGACTGGCTTCTCTCCCAGAGGATTTCCCCAAGTAGCCAAATCCTTCATCCCAGCCATACAGTACACTTTGGATCAATGGGAAACTGCCTGGAAAGAAGCCTCAGCTGCCATCGAGTTTGCCCAGAAAGATTATAACTCCCGTGTAAAAAGCGGATGCTACACCCTGTATAAGAAAGGAGACCTCATTTGGTTATCCACCAAAAATCTAAAAACAAAAGGGGAATTATGAAAACTACTACCAAAAAGGGAAGGACCCTTCAAGGTACTACATGCCATAAATAACATCATCTTCAAATTGCAATTACCAAAGTCTTGAAAGATTCATGACATGTTCCACGCCTCTCTTCTTTCCCTATTCATTCAAACTGACGAATTCGGAAGCACCACTGCCGAAATCCCACTGGAGCTCGAGGAAGAGCTGGAATATGAAATCGAAGAGATTCTCTCCCATAAAGGGACTTACGGCAGCTTATGATACCTGGTAAAGTGGAAGAACTATCCTCATTCCGAAAACACCTGGGAACCAGAGACCAACTTCACTCATTCTGACAAAATCCTTAATGCCTATAAAAAGGCACACCACCTCCTCCGAACTCTCTAATGGTCTACCCTACCCAACCCACTTTCCAGGATAAACGATATGGTCGCTGGCACACAGAATTCATCCCCACAGAAACAAAAGAAGTTGTGTATGAAAACCAGAAAAGAATCATCAAGGAGAAGCGCGTTCATTTCCTGAACAAACACATCAATGAGCATTGGTACTATTGCAAATTCGACTACTGTCCCTACCACTGGCACACAAAGAATAGATATTGACCCCGCCATCAGAATCCTCCATGAGAACAAACCAGCTGTTCTCCTGATCTTGGCCAAGATAGGGGACGCCTTCAATGTAAACTTGGTTCCCCATCTGGAAAGAGGATATCTCTACCATAATCTTCTCGTCACTCCCTTTGTCCAAAACTGGCTGATGGAACGTCAGCATTCTCCTCTTGTCACCCCCCTGACCACCCTCATAAATGCCTACGAGCTATATGCCAACATCAGATCATCCCGCCCCTCCCCTAGTGAGAACAACTATGTCGGACCCTTCTCCATGAACCGCCAACCCATCCTCACATCCCAGCTGGTCTATCTGGGAGTCCTCATCGGACAGTGCCTCCACAACCATGGATTCTCCAATGTGGTCAATGAACTCCCACTCCCTCTTTTCACCATTGTCTGGGAGCTCATCGGCCCCCTCTCTCCACCCATCCGAAGATGAGCCATCCGAAACTGGGGGCTTGTACTCCATCTCTGCAGAGCTTGCAGAGGAACTCTGGATCCTGGTCCAATGCCGACACTTCGCCTCTCAGCAACAGATGAGGGAACAAGCGATGATGGAGGGGATGCTGATCCCTTCATCCCTACTGAGCCCACTACCCTGACTGCTTCCACCCCCTCCCACGTACTCCCCAGTCTGTTCGATGTGGTGTGGGGAACCGATACCACCCCCAGAGTGTACTACATGGACACCGATCCCCCAGTCCCGATCACCGCCCCATCTACTCCACATAGAACCGACCTTCTTCGAAGAATCTCCTCTCCACCCACTCTCCAATGAGGCTTACCACCATTATCCAGGAATATCCCTGAGGATGATGACATCAGCACTGACCACCATTGTGCACGATGTAATTTCGGGCATGAGACAGAATGGGACTGCCCCCACCTCGTCTGCACCATCTGTTCCCGAAGAGCCCCAGGACATCCCCCTTTCTGCTGCCCCAGCTTGGAGACCCCAACCCTCCAATGATGCCCTGAATGTGGAGATGAACACCTCCTCTATTGGGCCTGCCCCTTCTATGTCTGCCCTCACTGCCACGAGGTATCCCCTAATCACGCCTATGGCAACTGCCCACTGGCAAGACATTATCCGGAGGCTTGAGGAAGTAGTGGATGAGTGGAATCATCCCATCTACCCCGAGGGAGAAGCTAATGTTATGGAACAGTGGCAACGGAGTCCCACTCCCTACCCAGAACTGCTGGACCTGCCCAGCATATCATTTTTTCCTAGCAATGTGGGAATGGACCTCAACAAGGACTTAACCAGTCCCATTGCCTGGGGAGAATCACTCGATATCTGGAGTGCTTCACCCCCTTTGCTGGACAACCAGGAGAATGTCCCTCCTGAGCAGAAGGAGTGGTTTACGTGGGATCAATTAGAGATTCAAGAGTTCATCGAGCAGCGACGAAACATGTTCCCCTTTAACAGGGAGTAGAGATGCTCACTTTTTCCTTTCTTGTTTTCATCCTGTTTCTGAGACCCCCATGAGATCTGACTATCTTTGGTTTCATTAGTTACCAAATCACCCATACCTGCTCCACACAGCATTCACCGATTTGATATTACCTTTCCTTAATCTCCGATCAGATCTGATAGTCTCTTTACGGACAAGGAGGACTTCTCTCATGAGCATGAGAGGAATTCTGCACACTGCCCTTCTACTTTATCCATAGGCAGTGCATGCCGTTATTTTATATCACCATTTATGGACGCCTTCTGTTATGCTTGTACCGGGTAGGTCCGAGCATAGCCCTTACGTTCCCTATACAAAGGTAGAGGTCAAGGACTAGGAAAGGGCAAAGGTAAGTTCCGAGAGATAGGTACGGAAGAGATGGTGGTGGACAAGGAGTAGACGGGGAATATCACCAGGAATGACAGGGAGCGATGGATATCGCCATAGGATAGTACTACCGGGATTCCGATGGAGAGATGGTAACAGCTCAGGATCAGGAGGTAGGAAAGTCATCAGTGGACGGGGAGATTGGTGATGAGACGTAAAGAGGGACGATTGAGGAACATCACCAATAGTCAAGGTAAAGAGAGAGCTTCAGTAGGCTGATGAACAAAGGAGATCTCTGAGGGTTTGAGGGTTCTAGTTGAAGCGACAGTCAGATGTCAAACAGATGATAAGCGCTTCAAAGTAGAGAATAGATTCAGAGGAGTAGAGGATACAGGAGGTATCAGGAAATCACGGACAGGAGTAATAGGAAATTATAAAGGGAGGTCTAAGATGGGGATCTATAGTACAAGGGAAACCACCATATATAGTGATCAGGGAAGGCGGCTGTGTGGTACAAGAAAGGGATCAGGGTAAAGGGTACTGATGATGAGTCAGGATGATGAATCATCAGAATATCTAGGAATGTGATGGAACATCAAAGAAATGATGACTTAGCCAGGGAAATGGAAAGTGATCTTGAGATCAGGGGCTAAGTCAGGATAAACAGATATGTCAAGATAAAAGTGGAATGGATGAGTCAGAAGGGTCAAGGGTTGAACCAAGATAAGAGATAAGGAATGACTCATCCATGACAAATATATATCAAGTAATCGGATCAAAGGGAAAATCTATGACAAAGAAGAATCAGGTAAGCAGGAATAACAAAGACTAGATGAGTTAGAGAAACAGAGCATATCCGCATGGAATGTAGGTAGACTCATCTAGGAAATGGTGCAAATAAGTCAGAATGAAATGTGTTGAGGAAAAAGAGTAGTCCAGATGCTACTCAGCTATGCCCCAGGGATGAATCGTAACACCTTCCATTCCCTGTCTATTTACGGACAGGCTCCATTCTCCATTTCCTAGAAGGATAGTACTTCCCGTCCTATCCCCACTAGGTATAAATAGGCGCCTTTGTATGATACTTGTTTCTTAGTTAGATTCTATGCAATCCTATATGGAGTTGGCTGTATTTTGAAACGGTGGACGGTTTACCATTTCTTGAGAGAGTTCTAGTGCGACAGGTTCTAGCCCTGCGCCTTATCATCATCCATGAATACTCTGCTGCCCAGGAAGCCATCGTATCCCTTTGCATCCAATACGGCCCTCATCTTCCCCAAGAAGTAGACAAGATCATCGCTCGGCGCCTCGGACTCCGCGTCTTGCGTTCTGTATCACTAGGTGGCAATGCCATAGACAGTAGCTTTTAACATACTCTGAAATCTGAGTTTGAATTTATGACCATGATCATATCATCATAATGGCTGGCATCTGCATTATCACAGAATCAGATGGCATTAAGGGATTAAAGGACAATTAAATACAAGCACTGGGCAGATCATGACAATGATGCAAGATTGAAAGCAGCAGAGCAGATGAATGCAATAACAATGTTGTCTAATATCAACCAACAGAAATTAAATAATGGTATACAACTCAAGTCTAAAGGGTAGCAGTAGCTCTATAGTCTAAGGCCCTGAGACTTGCTAACCATGAGTAAGTTTTTAGTGTCCTCTGCATCAAGGTTATCCCATTCAGCACTGTTTGAATCTGCCTCTTGGTCACTGTCAGTGCCAGCATCAAGAGAAGGCAGTGGGAGGGGTTGCAATCATTATCTGCATGGTCAGGGAAGTAGGAGGAAATGCACCATTTCTATGGCTATCATCCTTGTGGGACTTGGCCTTGATGTCAAGGTAGGAGGTGGTTTACTTGGAGACATCTATGTAATAGTTGGTCTTGCTTGATGATTTAGAAATGGTTGGGTGTGGATGCAGAGGGACAGTGTTATAATACAGGCCCTTTGAGATGAGGTCAACAGCCATGGGTTCTGTTACGATTCATCCCTGGAGCATAGCTAAGTAGTATCTGGACTACTCTTTTTCCTTGATACCTTTTACCTTGACTTACTTGTACCATTTCCTAGATGAGTCCACTTGCATTCTATGCAGATATACTCTGTTTCTCTGACTCATCTAGTTCCTGCTTACCTGATTTCTCTTTGTCATAGACAATCCCTTTGATCCAATTACTCAGCATACATTTGTCATGGATGAGTCATTTCTTATCGCTTATCTTGGTTCAACCCTTGACCCTTCTGACTCATCCATTCCATTATTATCTTGCTTCATCTATTCTTCCTGACTTAGCCCCTGATTTCAGATCGCCTTCCACTTTCCTGGCTAAGTCATCACTTCTTTGATGTTCCATCGTATTCCTGGATATTCTGATGACTCGTCATTCTGACTCATTATCAGTACCCTTTACCCTATTCCCTTTCTTGCATTACACAGCCGCTTCCTCTGATCACTATATAGTGATTCCCTTTGTACTATAGATCCCCAACTTAGACCTCCCTTAATTCCTCTCCCCTATCATCTCTTATCCATGACTCCCTGAGTCTTTCCCCTGTACCCTACCTCTACTATGAATTGATCATCTTCTGTATACCTCCTGTCGTCCGCCTGATATCCGACTGTCATTTCAACTTGAATCCTTCGACCCTTCAGTGATCTCCCTTGATCGTCATCCTGCTGAAGTCCTCCCTCTACTTTGACTATTGGTGATGTTCCTCAATCATCCTTCTCTTCGTCCCATCACCAATCCCTTCACCCGTTGATGACTCTCCTTCATTCTTCATCCTGGTCATCTAGTTATCCTTCCACCAGTACTCTGGAAGTACTTCCCATCCTACCTTTTTTTATGGCGATACCTATTGCTTCCCCTCGGTCCCTGAAGGTGCTCTCCTTACCTCTTGTCCATCACCATCACCTTCAGTATCTAGAACTTACCTTTGCCCTCCATTTCTCTCGTCATTCTTGTCCTCTGAATAGGGACATAAGGGCTATGCTTGGACCTACCCGGTACAAGCGTAACAGGTTCCTCCTTTAGATTAGTGAGGAAGCAACAATGGATAAAGGGGGGCAAATGATTGGTGGAGGGAATGGTTTTGACTTAATGACAACACCACAAACTTTGGCTTGGTGGAGGGGAGATCAGTGGACTTGGCCAAAGTTTGGGATGAGAAAGGCAGCAGCCTTGCTGGTATTCTTGGACACCTAGACAAGGGCATCAGGCTTGCACTTGACATAGAGAGCAGCATTGCCTGAATCAAATCAGTTCTCATTGGCCTTTGCATAGGATGTAGTGTCAGTCCAGTGAGTGCAATCATGCAAATGGTACCTGCAAATTTTGAAAACAATGAACCAACTTAATGCCTTCTAATTTTGACCTTTGCCTGGTCAGTTAAGTCAGTGCATGTTACTAAGAAGGCACCAAAGTTAATTTGGATTCATTGACAGTACAGTATTACCTACTGTGTGTCTATCATGAACATCAACAGACACAATGCTACATAAGAATCATGCAAAGATCATTTCCCCACCACTGTCTTATTAGCCTTTGCAATCCTTGCATGTGTTTTATGACCAATGATACTGGCCTGATTCTCCATGGCTCCCTCACTTGGAATCATGGGAAAAGCGACAGGTGTGACTTTGCAACTGCTAACTGCATGGTGGGAACTTAGCACAGCAGCTGCAGCCTGCACTGCCAAGATATTGCTGACAAGGGTATTGTTCATACCACCAGTGATTGATATGTGAGCGAGTCAGTGGCCAACTCCTGCTGCCAAGTCTAAATGGCCCATTGTGGCAGGAAGGCAGTCAAATCTAAGGCCTGAATCTGCTGGTGAATCCAAATCAGTTACCTGGACTAGAGAATCTAGCTCCAATATATCACTGGAAAAGTGAGGATTCACATTGAAGTGACCAAATCCAGAGATAGATGGCCCTAATGGAGTATGGATATGAGTCTCAGCAGCATTATTGATGGCATTAACATTATGCCCAGATAAAATCAGATCAGATTGCACTTGTTAATGATTAGATATTAAATATTGTGGGCAATGATTGCTTCCAAGGACAACTTACCATCAATGACAGCAGTAAATAGTTCTCCTGGGATGGTAGAGAATCCAGGCCATCCATCTGCTTGAGTAGCTCATCTTTCCAGCTCTGTACAGGCACTGCTTGGGATGCGACTGAACTAACTGTGCCCCCTGAAGATGCACCTTGACCAAATACATTTCAGTTGAAGATATGTATCACATCAGTTGACCAGCAGCCCCTCTTGAAAAGCCATTCCAGGTAGAAGTTGAAGTCATCTTTGTATGGGATCTTTGTGAATGCGCCAGTCTTGCTCAACTCAGGGTCAGATGTCAGTAGAAATTGGACCTGAATTGAACAAATTAAAAGATGTTAATGTTAACATCAGAAGATATAAAGATGGAAGATGTTACCATGACAGTGGCAGCAGTGATAAGGCCTTCAGTGATGCTGCAAATCCCAGACTGCTCACTGCTAGCCTTTGGGTGCCCCCTCTTCACATCACTTAGTGATGCTTTGCCATGGATCACAATATGAACAATCTAATTAGACAACAAAAAATGCATCAATGGGCAATCTGAATGAGCATAGAGTTATAGTCATTAGATTACCTTAATGAGAATGGGATTCTTCAAAAATCCATCAGCATTTATATTGTCTGGGTTTTTGAACAGAATTGGAGCCAGGCAGATGTAGTCACCTTCACCATTATGCTTGAGAAGAGAGAGAAAAGTAGGGTCAGTCGCTTTTACAGAGCTCTGACTGGATAGTAAAACAGGATCCAATTTGTATGAGGTGAATATCAGGCCTGCAGACTCTTTGATGGACTTTAAAATATTGGATCACTCTTGACAGTGTGTATTATGAAACTTGATGTATTGAATTTTAGCATTGAGTGAAAGAATAACAATATGGTGCTTATGACAGAATTGAAGCCTGTATACATTTCCATATATTGGTGAAGTTGTTTTGGGATTGCAATATAAAGCTCTGCTACTATGCCTTTGAGCTTTTTCTCAGCAGAGGCCCAGTGCAATGGGCTGTGAGGATCAAAATCAGGCTGAGTTATTGGAAAAAGGTTTTCAGGGAGATAGAATTGGTAAAGCATAGCAAACTTCTTTGCTTCTTTGACAATCAGCTTGTTGAGCTGGGCATCTTTGTCACCACACTTCAATATAGCATTATGTTGTCAGGTAGGAAGAGCTGCAGCAACTGTATTGTAGTCCTTTCATAGATATACATTCTCAGCATGTAATGCTGTGTAGGCTAACTGGAGCTCACTTAGCACCTGTGAAACAATGTCATTAAAAACTCAGAGTCAGTATGGATGTTTTGACAAGGTACATTTAAAACACACCTTGCACAACTCCACAATATCTGCACTTGGCCCTAGGATGGACAGAAGGCAAGCCATTATCTTCACATTGCTGTCAATACCCTGGACCCTGTCATCAGAGGAACAAGATCCTTCTTCATCTAACTGAATCCCTAGGATATCATGGATAAAGTCTTCACCATAAGAGGATTGAACACATGGTGCCATAGTTCAGACAATCAGTAGTATGACAGATCTTAAAGATGGGCTGAAGCATGATGATGAATGCATTGGATTTGGCAAGTATCAGGAGAGCATGAAAAGGACTTACAGGACAGTTGGTTTTTATCTGGTGGGGGCCATGGAGCTATTGGCAGGCATAGATTCTGATATTAATCAGGTCAGATGGGTGTAGAGTTACTGTTATAGCCTATAGACATAATATGGTGAGTGGTGTTGTCACAAAAAGACTAACCTTGTGTTGATGGGGTCTAAGCACATCTGAAACAGGTAGAGCTGAGTACATACAAGAGTTTAGAGTGCCACAGCTTGACATACTACTGGCATGAGTCTGACTTCTTATGACTGCCATTTAAATTTTCCTCATGGTCATTACAGTCACTCCAATGTCAATAAATCTGGGCCTCCAGGACATCTTAATACATATGAATCAATCCTGATCAACATTACCTAAGATTGGAGACTATCATCAGACTTGTGTGCAACTTCAGATCTTGGCCATTGACAGATAATGACCATATTAATATAATCAGGAATGACAGGGATCAGATTCAGACTGTGAGGACTGTCTGACTGTCAATGACTATAGTATTAACATACTGACAATAATTAAAACATGCAAATCAGTATAACATTTCAAGTATTATCATTGTCCCTTGCAACAGTTACAACAGAGTCAAGAGCAAGCTGATTCATCCAGATAAAGAGGTCACCATTCAGACTCTTGAAAACAAAGTACTCATCTGAGTGAGCAGTATCTGAATCAGGTACTAACATAGCTCCACAAATGATAGAACTAATGGAAATGAAAATAGAGGATGTTCAAGGGGTGGCCTTGACACAATGAAGGCAAAGGTCACAGTCCATGCACCTGGAGGTATTTCTGGCCCTTTTTACAAAGGGCTGAACTAGTGCAAAGTTAAAATAGTCTGAATTACATGTAGAGATATCTGAAATCATGCAAGAAAAAAGGACTAGCTAGACAAACACAGTGTCAGTTGTTGTCATCTGGATCAAAGCACAGTCATATCATGGAGCACCATGGAAATTTGGATTGTGCTGAAGGTGATCTGTTTTCTGGCACCAGTCCTCAATGGACTCATAATGCACCTTGAGATACATTTATTCATTAATCTATAATAACAAGTCAATAGTAATTCAAAAAAGACATAATATGAGTCTGATTAAGTTAAAAGGGGAATCTGATGAATGATATACCTCAAAACCAGGAGTGACAGCCACCAGCTTCTTGAGGTGGAACCCATATCCAGATAATGACTTGTTCAAGAACATTGAAAAATTTCTCCAGAAGTTTGTAAATACATGATTCTTTGGAAAACATGCTTCCTCAAGATCTTTGATGGATGTTGTTTTGTTTGGAGAGCTGAGTCTGTAGTGATCATATACATCAGGCTCAGAAACAGCCTTTAAATCACTGTTGTTGTTATCTGGGCTGATATAAGTCTTAGGCCTGCCAGTTTCCTTTAAGTCAATATTCATTCTCATGAACTTGATAGCAAGCTTATAATGATCTATTTGTAGGATCTATATTGATGATGTAAATTAAAACTATCCAGCAATAGATTACAGTCACATAGAATTCACCTGGGTTACTATATCTTTTCCATTTGTTCATCCATATGCCTCCTTCAGGGGTCTATGCATACCCTCATTTGGCCATATGCTGTAGTTCTGCACAGCATCCTTGTTTTGGATATTATGGATGACATGCTTCCATAGGTGAATCTTTGGGAAATCCCAATTAGATCTCAACCCTTCGATATCAGATGCCTCAATGGCTTGCAAATATGCCTGTCAATAAGAAAAAGAAGAAACAATCTAAGAAGTCAGATCTGAAGCTTGAATTCTGCCATCTTACCTGGATTGCTTCATCAAAGCAGAGGAGTTCATTGCATATCATTCTGAGTATACATTTCATATATACATCCAAAATGATCCAGCTGGTGATCTTGAGATAGATAGAAAAGAGGCAAAGGATGCAGTAATCCTCAGCATTAGTCGACTACTTGAAGACATTGATTCCTGCATAAAATAAAACCTGAGTGCAAAAATAAACAATTGTTAGCTACATTTTGATTGTTAGTGATTGAGCAGAAGACACATACCTTTGTAAGATTATGAAGTTTATTGCCATCGCTATATATAATGTGAACCATTGTATTGAAGTGGGTGAGGTTAGACTATCACAGAAACAGTTTGAGGCTATCATAGATCAAAAATAATAAGAACCCAATGCCAGAACCAAAGCTCTGAATCACCAGCAAACTTAGACATACTACTGTTCTACTGCAGCTTCAGTGGGGCATCCTATGTGAGCAAGGATCTTCCTATATTCATTGATTAGATGTTTTCTGCCAAGCTCCCTATCACCATAGTGTAGCTGGTTGAAACTGAGAGCATGGTGTGGATTGGAGTCCCAAAGTGTCCAGAAAATATTCTAATGATATAAAGTAGATTAGTTCATCATCAGTATTTTCAATTGGTGTGTTGACTTACCTTTACAGGGCACAAACCAAGCACCTTAAGTATCTGATTGCTGGCAGCCCTGTTTCCATGATATAGTTGTAATGCATTCTGAGCCTCCACCATGCTTTGTATAGGATATGTTTCTAAGATGTTATGCAGATGCTCTAGTGGCACAAGGCAAACCAGACATGGGCATTTGCCTAGTCATCCTCATATGAGCACCATCATGCACCTTGAATTAGTTAATTAATGATGACACAAATTTAAAAATGACATACTGTTCCTCATAGTCTCCTGATAGAATAAGGAACCTTGAATATAGCATGCGAGTAACCTTATCATCCAAAGAGGTGTGGGCATATCCTATATAAGACCAGTTCACAAGCTCACCAAGAAGAATGGAGAATGATTGATGCCATATAGCCTGCTTAAGTGTTGTGTAACTGAGTTTTCCTTCTTCTTTTGCATCTTTAGGAGGCTTGAAACAGAATATAGATTATTAATGCCAATGCATGGGCTGTATCCACTTACAACTGGCAACCATCCAACCATGCATCCACCACCAACCCCCTGGCTATTGTGCAATACCACAGGCAAATTTGCATAGCAGGTGATGACAGAATACCCTTTGACTGTTCCAAATGATGACAGATTCGTTTTGTCAGCATAGAGAATAAGGCAGAGTGGAACAGCATTCTCAATATCAGAGGAAAGGTCTGACTATTAGGATAACAACTATGGCATTAATATATGTACATTGATACTGACAATTGCATACTTGCATCTCCCACCAGTGATCTCCTGTTCAAAGTTCATCATAAAACTGCTCTAAATCAGACTCATTGTATTTGAACAGGCACTTGGCATCTCATATGAAGTATAGAGTGAGCAACAGATTTTGTATCAGATCAAGTGCCCACAACCATAGTGATCAGATGTGAACATGATATGTTCACTGTTTACCTTTGTATACCTCACTAACTTCATGTTTATGAAACTAGTAAATCAGTTAAGATCAACTATATTCTTTTCCTTGGTTGAATGGATAATACTGACTTACTGGAGTAACTTCTGCAGCAGCAGAGTCATATGACTGTTGGGACTCGCTGTAGTTCTTGATAGAAACTTGGGCTGTCCTGTGGCTGATGTGAGAGATCAAGTCAAGTAACTTGTCTACCTGGGCTGCATTGAGTGCAGCATCCAACATGATCTCAGCAATTTCAAAATTGCCTTGATGGCAGAAGGGATGCCATGGTGCTTTGTCCACAGGTGGCACCACAGCTTGGAAAACACGAAACTCTTCATATGAGTGATAGAGAGGGGGGCATCGACTGCAAGGGTGATACTTCATTTTAAAGTCTTTTGGACATTGCTGAGACACCATTTGCCCATCTGCTGATGCAATAGACATTGGCATGTCTGGTCAGGCTGTAATGGTGTAAAACCACAGTCAGCATACACATGCAAATGGCAATATAGTGATGGGACAAATACCAGGGCTATTGTCATGTGCCCCATGCTCTTCTGAAGCTCTAGATGAATCAATCATCGGATCCAAAAAATCTTCTGATGTGGCAAAATCTAGACATCACCAATGGGAAAGAATCATAGTCAATAGCAGAAGATAAGCTCAGTATAACATATGTGATATGGGATGCTTATCAGCAGGGCTCAAGGGCTCAGGGTTATGCAATGTACTGATATTGCTTTTCTAATGTGGGCATCAGGCTTCATGTTGAACTGCATTGAAGTATTTAGTTACATATTAACATTGCTATGTTGATGAGTAGAAAGCTAAAAATGCACCTTTTTTAACTGACTTTGCAAAAGCTTTGCTGAATGCGGCATGCCATTCATCTTCTTTGATGTGCTGCCTACAGCTACTCTTGTGCTTTTTAATGGGTTCTAAAGCTTTTTTCACAATGTGGGCATGGTATTTCAGCCATCAGTGTGTTTTGAGAATAATTGTATTTCAAGTGTGACATGTGAGACAGTGCCATGAGGATAAGGGATGGTGATTCAAATAGCTATGTACCAAATAGCCCTCATATAGCCCCATCATGATAATTATATCATATTGTACCAGAATGTATTAGTCATATAGATATGTGCATTATCAGTTTTAGTCACACTGAAATTTACATTATGAGCCACTTAGCATGCCATTTTGGGGCCATTACAAGTGGCATTATGATGAGGGCTTGGAGTTTTCTGACATAATGGTTTTAATAGATCCAATCTATCTGGTTCTGAACTTCTTTATTCAGGGTCTATGGTTTCATACTCTTCTGATCATAATGAGTTAATATGACTTTTGGCTAACTGCTTCCTTTTTGCTTCTTTTAAGCTTGCATCAGAAGCTGCCTTTGGTGGAACTATATTATCCTCTTTAAAAATAGCTTCTGATTTTAGTTAAACATTCTTGGATGTTTTTTTCTTTGAGCATATACTCAGGAAAGTGGTACTTCATCATCTTTCCAGGAAGTAGCTCTCTTGCTTGTCCTTTTTGAGAGTTTTTGAAATGAGGTGGCAGTATTTATCAAAAAGCAACTGCTTTTATGAGCCCCCCTTCATCCACATTCTATACATGCTTCTTTTATCTTTCTTAATGGAGTTTGGCAGTCCTTTGTCAAATATCCATTGTATCCACACTTAAAACATAAGGGAGACTTTTTTTCTTAGATTGATGTAGAAGGTTTCTTGTTTGGCTTTTTAGCACTAGGCTGACTTTTAGATAAGGGGATAGGAGATGCTCTAGCCATCCTTGGACTTTCTTCTTTTGGAGTAATAGGTGGTGGACCATCTAGGTCTGCCAATGAGACTATCTTTAAAAGGTTATTAATCATTTCTTGAAGTCTTGCTACTTTATAAGTAAGCTTTATTATCTGAGCTATATCTCTGTGATTCTGCTGCTGTAGAGCAGTGACTAATTCTGCAATTCTTATAAGGTCAGCTCTACTACCTTTGTTTTCTCTTTTCTTAAATAAGCCTTATTTCTGGCTTCTAGAATTCCTTTAGTAGTTTTACAATGTGTTGGTCTTGAGTTTGAACTTTCTCCATAGATAAAATTAATCTATCTGGATTTTTCCACAACTTGATCAAAAGTGGATCCTGTCCACTTTGGCTCTTCATCTTTAATAGAAGTCATTTTCTATGTAACTTCAACTTCTTTGGGGTTTGAATCATCAACTAGGTGAATGACTTCAGGGACTTTTTTAGAGTAAATAAAAATTTCTTCTTGTAAGTCCTCAGAGATGGACTGCAATTCTGGAATACTTGACTTCTTTGGAGAAGATGACTTGACCCTCCAGGCTTTTTTCTTATCTTTCTTCTGAAGTACAATTCCATCAGAGGACTTCTTTTCTTACTTTTTCACTATCAAGGTAGATGAGGGTAAAAACTTGATAATCCTTTTCAGATTCTCTTTTAATGCAGTTACTAATGGAATAACTTTCACTAGTACTTCTTTTTCCTTTATAGAGGGCTTTACAAATTCTGCCCTAGTGAATATGATAGTACCTGCTATCAACTTCTTGCATTGGATGTTTACATCTTCACAAACATATCTGGAGACAGCATCCTCCAGATCTTTACTTTTGATCAGCAAGCATCAGGTTTTTGCATAATCTTTTGAATTATGACAGGTATGATGTTCACAAAGCTGCCCTTCATTAATAAGCCAATGTATGAGGATAGTTATCCTTAATGCCATTGGTTCTTCTTCTTTCTTTTTTTGATGAGATCCTGTAAATAGTGATCTGGTGAATGAGCTTCAGCTACTTCAATTCTTCTTCCTAGCTCTGCTTGTTGCTTATAGTCTAGACCAGTAAGCCAAGATTCTTCTTGCTTTATACTCCACTTGTACTTGGTGTCCAAAGGCTTGCTCAAGCAAGACTCTCTAGCCATGGATTATTCCCTGCTAAAGCTGTTAAGGCTGGATTCTTTCTACTAGAGACTGATCTCTGGGAGTTCCAGTCACAGGAGAGGGTAGTATATGGCTTAACCTAGGTGGCCACTACTCATCCTACTAATGACTTCTTTGACTGGTAGTATAGGGACTCTTGCTTGCCCTAAGGAGTGGTGCTAAATATGTGTTTTTTATGGTCAAAACCAGCAGAATTGTCTTCTTGCTTTAAGATTGGTTTATCTCTGTAAAGGAAGAAATCCCCAATGACTTTCTTTTCTTCTTTAATAGTGGCTAGCACTGGCCAATATAAACTTTGTCCTTTAAGGGCTTGCTTTCTTAGAGTATGACAGTTTAGTGGTAATGAAACATCTTAAGATTGTTACAATTTATTTCTTCTTTTACGCATAACCATTGTACCAACTCTAGTCTTTCATTTCCACTTGGATAATCCTGCTGGGATTAGTCCAATTCATTTTCAGGCTGAGTCATATCTTCTTAATCATGCTTATCCATTTATACTTAGTAATCAGCCCAATTACTTAGTAGCTATCTGTCATCATGAGTCATCTTCTTATCTTCTGACTCATCGATTATTCTTTGATGTTCTATCATGTTCTATATGACTCACATATGGACAGCCTCATTTCCATTCAAGACAGTAGTTCCCACATTGCCTCTCATCCCTGTTTACTATATAAGCATGTCCAATCGCTGCCATATATCCTAGTTTAGTTCTGTGATGTGATCTATGAGTATAGATCCAAGACACAAAGATATCCTTCATTCCTAGCTATCACTCAACAGTAGACAGAAGACTGATAGAAGTCTGGGATAAGTAGAAGTTGTTGATCAGTGACCTTTACTCAAGGAGCAACTGTTAAATCAAATACCACATAGATTAAATGTAGATCTAGTTAAGGGAACTACTATACAGAGCAGTCGTATTTATAGGGATAAGGGGGCACTGCCTGGACCATAAGGATCGGTCACAGGTGAAAGGGAAAACTGTCCATAGGGTTAAGGGTAAGAAAGATAAGCATATGTGGAGGAAAGTGGGATTGCATCAGTGTAAGGATGTGATCAATATGGAAATAGGTCCGAATGATAAGAAAGATAAGAAAGAAAAGAATTGTATGTATCAGATCTCCTGGGTGTATATCCCTCTACATTCAAGCAGGGTTGGTGGGCCATTTAGGCAGGGGTGCTGTCTTCTCTAGTTGGACTGGTGTTGGTTGTATGTCCACCCATCCAGGGATAAGCTCCATCTGTGCTTCATTGCCCCAAGTAGCTCCAGCCAGTTCTCCTTCCCAGAATTGGTGTTGCCTGTCCTCATTCCCTCTATATGCAATTGTTGTGATATTGGCATTGAGCCATGGTCTATCCCCATCTGATGGAAATGGAGTTGCCCTCCATAGGTAATTGACATGGTGTGTGACATTACCCCTCTGATATGGTCGATGGACTTCATCAACTTCATCCCAATCCATTATCTCTCTAGTCAGACCTATCCTCTGGTCGCTAGGGACAGAGGTGTTGTGGATGTCCAGGTGCATCCTTCCTGCAATATGGGCAGGTGTAATGGGGGCAGGAAGGTCAGAGGTGGTGGGGACTTCCACACTAATAGCATTGGTAAGTTCTGGAGATGGTAGGTGAAGTTGGGGTGACATTTTGGTACAGTAGACTATCTCGTAGTGCATAAAGTCGGTACCCTCCTTGGGTTATGCATTATCATGTAATATGCACAACCATATTGTCATGCTGTGTGACTAAATGTGACTCGAATGTCACACTATGCACGCCAGTCTAAAGCACTGAGTAGCACTAGCATTAACAAGGATCTAACAACTAGGAAAAAAAGTTTCGTATGGAAGTTTGCACCATTGC
>JBBPJU010000266.1:0-29505 GCA_038088875.1 Austroboletus festivus
GGAAGAAGAGGAGGTGGAAGAAGAAGAAGTGTAGTGTAGTGTTGATTTTGTTTTGTTTTTAAGCAAGATGAAGTGGAATAGAAATACAGAGATAGTGAAACAACAAGTGATATCACTGGTGATTGCATGAAGCTAATCCCTTTGATATATAAGGTCTAGAGTGCAACCACAACAGTTAGGGGCTGCTGGGCTGGCTCAGAGTGTGAATGGTTTAAATGGTCATAAGAGGACCACAATCGAAGAAGAGCAGAAGACAAGAGGATGCACATAGGGTGTAAAAGGAAACAATGGGAAAGGATCATGGTGGTGAAGAGCAGAATGCCATATAGGTCTGAAACTGAAATGGAAATAGGAAACTACAAAATAGGATGGAGGACATATGAAAATGTCTAAAATGTAATCGGAGATGTGAGGAATGGAGACATAACAGAGAGATGGAGAACAAAGATATAGTAGATGGATAGGGTGGGAATGGAGATCTAGAAGGGTGAGTGTTGGATGGTTTTTTAACCAATCAGAGGTAGATTCAAAGGTTTTGGAGGTGTCAGCAAGGCAGAGCCAAGTGACAGGGCAGAATGTGTTAGCAAGGCAGAAAGCCAGGCAACAAAGATAGGGGGAGGTCCTGTGGACTGTGGTCAGATGTTATAGATGGAGAAGTGAGCTTCTCAGGAAAGGTAGTCATTAATGACTCAATGGAGTTCATTATGATAATGGATATCGGGATAATATAACCCTATTGTTATTTATGGACTGGGAGGTCTGGAGATTTTTGGTGATTCAGCCATAGGCATAAAATCCCTGCAGGGTGTGATCTGCATTGGTGGAGATGTGCAGAGGAATAAAGGAGCATTAGTGAGGGGCTGAGGGGAAAATATCCTTGTATGGATGCCCAACAAGAATATAGGGGTGTAGAGGTGTGTCAGAGTATATCAGAGTGCTAGGGCATGATCCAAGGGCAACAAGTACCCAAGGGGCCATAGCAAGGGGACTAAAACAGGAGGAAGAGGGTTAATAGGTGCAAGCGAAGGGCACTATCCCCCCTTTTAGAGCAGATGTCCCAACAGCTGCATTAATGCAGAGACCCAGAAGTCAGCTGAAAAAGGCTGCGGAGTGGATGGAGAATGGAATGGTGCAGAGGGGAACTTCAGGGGAGTACCTGAGGACAGAAGAAGGAGTAGCCAACACAAAAGCAGAGGCTGTGGTATCAGATCCTGGAGGTGAAGGGGAATGTAGGGGAGTAATGATGTGGAGGACCTGTGGAAGGGACAGAGGAACAAACTGCAGGGGAGGTGACTCCAGAGCAAAGGTCTATTCCAGGGGGATCATCAGGTAAGGCATAGCAAAGATCTAAAGTAATGTATGGAGGTGACTGGGTTGAGTATAACCTGCAACAGGAGTCAGTGGTCCCCCAGAATACCAAAGAGTCAATGCGTGTTGGATGAGGGGAGCAGAGTTATGCAGTTATGAGGTGGAACTGCCGGAAATTGTGGGGGAATGCCAGGATTGGGCGGAGATGTGAAACCTAGCAATACTACATGTGGAGATGACATCGGAATGATGCCAGGAGTAGTGGAGTGCCAAAGGCATGGAGCAAGCAATGGAGACATGGAGGTGTGACACCACTGAGCATGAAAATGCTTGTGAGTGGGTCCAAGCCAGGGCTAGCAAGCAAGTGGAAAACAAGGCTGGAGGAATAGTGTACAAAGCAGGGAGAAAGTGGAGTTCAGAAATATGGTAGAAAAATGAAAACTGAGGTCAGAAAACTGAAGGGGCAGAAAACCAGGATAAATGGGATCATAATAAGAAAGGCAGAAGGCAGAGTGGAGAACTATAAAACAGAGAAGGAAAAAAACTGACCAGAGTGGAGATGGAAAGGATGTAAGGGTGTCAGTACTTCCTAGATTACCTTTCTACAATAGCCAAGACATGGCGGAGCCAAACTGCGAGATATGCTGCACTCCAGAGGGTCAACAGCAGTTAAGCTCAAGGATGACAAGTGTTGGAGATCTTGGAGGCGAGGCAGAGAGTCCCAGGGGTTGGCATTCAGCTCACAGCTGTCAGGAAAAATTGTGTTCCATGCTCAACTCGATCAATGGATCAATAGGTGAGGGATAACACAGCCCTGTAACAAGTCAGCATTAAGAACCCAACAAGGTGACACAAATGTGTCTGGAGGGGAAACAACCATGATGGAGGTAGGAATGGGATGGCAGAAAATACTATGGAAAGGATTGGGTGAAGGGGAGAAGGTTGGAGAAACTCCACTGTAAGCAAGACAGTGGAAGTGAAGGGAATAAGCTGAGAATAGCTGGAGTAACTAAGAAGATGGTCTGGAGATAGACAGAGAAAATAGGAGAAGAGGGAGAAAGCAGGAGAAATGAAGAGGAAAGCAGGAAGGGTCGATGCCAGTGATCCTGGAGGGGACTGGTGACATCGGAGGTATAAAGGTTGTAAAACATTACTGGAGTGGTCAGGGGCCAAAGCCAGAGATCTGGATGGCCAAGGATGGAAGGTCCAAGGCCAGAAGTGACCAGAGCATGAAAGCCCCAAATCAGAGAGTCAAGAGCAGTAGCTCAAGACTGGAGGTGATGAAGAGAAGAGTCCAAGGTCTGAAGGCATAAAGCCAGCGATATGGAATATCATGGGCCAGGATGGGGTGACCAAGGAAGAAACCTGAGGTCAGAGGCAGCTGGAGACACAAGAGTTGATAGCCAGGAGTGCCAAGGACATGAGGTCCGGAGTGGGCAGGCAAGGGCAGGAGCACATAGTGGAGATGACTGGAAAATGCAAGAGACTATGGCAGAAACAGCTGGAAGTGTGAGGGGCTGCCTGGGGGTGTTAATGGCATGAAAGCCTGAGGTCAGGGTGATCAAGGATATGAGGATCTAAGTCCAAGGCTTGGCCATGAAGGAATCAGAATCTGACAGGGAACATGCTAGAAATGAATAAGAATGCACTAGAGGAACCCAGCACAATGTTTGGAGTTCTGGAGAACAACTGGATACTGATGGAATGAATAACGGAGGACTGAAAATGTCAGGGATGATCTCCAATGCAAGGAACAAAATACAGAAGGAAGATACATCAGGGTAATCCAGTGTGAGTACCCAGAGAAATGGAGTAAGTCCAGAGCCTGAATAAGGAAGTGGAAATGAGCAGAGAGGGCCTGGCAAGAATGCCAGTCTCAAAAATGAATGTGAGCTCTTCCTAAGCTGCAAGTACAGCTCAGAAGTGTTACGATTCATCCCTGGGACCTAGCTACAGTAAGTACTATATGGACTACTCTTTTCTTGAACACTTGTTCCTTTTCACTGCTTACACTGTTTTCTAGATGAGTCCATATACATTCTATGCAGATATGCTCCATTTCTCTTGACTCATCTAGTCTTTATCATTCATGCTTACCTGAGTCCCCTTTGTTATAGACATTCCCTTTGATCCAGTTACTTGATGTGTATTTGTCATGGATGAGTCATTCCTTATCTCTTATCTTGGTTCAACCCTTGACCCTTCTGACTCATCCATTCCATTATTATCTCAGTTTATCTGTTCTTCCTGACTTAGCCCCTGATCTCAGATCACCTTCTATTCTTCTGGCTAAGTCAGCACTTCTTTGATGTTCCATCGTATTCCCAGACATTCTGATGACTCGTCATTCTGACTCATCATCAGTACCCTATGCCCTAGTCCCTTTCTTGATCAGTATAGCCACTTATCCCTGATTCCTATATATAGTGGCTATCCTTATACCTTAGCTCCCCATTTTAGACCTCCCTTCCTACTTCCCTTACATAATTCCCTCAATCCTCTCTCGTGATCTCTTGATATCTCTGCACTCTTCATATCAGTGAATCCATTATTCATTTCTATCACTGTCGCCTGCTAGTCTCAGGTAATCAGCTGGTCCTTTCATCTGAATTGTCACCTTTAGCAATGCTTCTCCAATTCCTGTCGCTCTTCATCACTTTGCTGAAGTCCCTTTGTCTTGACTATTGGTGATGTTCCTCAGTCATACTACCTCCTGTCACATCACCAATCTTCCACCTGTTAAGGGCTCTCTCTTTATCCCAATTTCCTATCACCATAGTCATCTTCTTTTCTAGTACTATGGCAGTATCCTCTGCCTTATCCAGATCTATGACAATGACTATTGTCCTATCCTCAATGACTGGTGATGTCCTTCTTATCTCTCGCCCATCACCAGATCTTCCTCATATTGGTCCCTAGGTGCTCCTCGCTATTCATCCTCACTCTTACAAGAGCTACCTACTGCACCTACTCCTAGGACTTACCTTGCCCTTATTTCACCTCTAGCCTCTCCAAGGCTCTAGAAGGGCTACACTTGAACCTACTCAGTTCAAGCATAATAAGAAGTCATTGCCCAAGGAAGGTAGAAGCTGATGGAAGGAAGGAATGGAGGGGTGTAACTGATACCTAGTCTACTCTGAAGTCCAGAGCATGAAATGCAGTGGAGTTCATTGAAGAAGTGGTGACAGGGATGCATGGTGGAGTGAAGACGCACTTGCTAGTGACCTGCAAGTGGGAGTATGAATATACTGTCAGAACCATACCTCTCTACCTCATACCCTAGGCCTGATAGGGCCTCTAGAGCTTGTTTGGGAGTTCTGGATCTTCTCTGATCTGGGAGGTCAGATGTTCAGGACAACTCCAGATGAGAAGCACAGGGAGTCGAGGGGAAGGACAAGGGAGTGGACCAAATGTCCGAGAGATGGAGATGAGGAGGTGTATGGAGCAGAGGGGGTGTGGAATCGGCACAGGACTTATGTGTCATGCCCTTGCAGGTTCATGTTCCATGTATTTAGGATCGGAGATACAGAGATCATGGGGTCAGAGGTAGGTCATGTGACCGGGGGTAATGACAAGGTCCAATTCAACTCCAGGGAGTGCTCAAAGGCAATCCCCATGGGAGAGTGAACAATGTCCGGAGGATGAAGGAGCTGATGACCAGAGGAGTTGGAGGTCAAATGAACTCAGGATACAAGGAGAAGGGTCATGTTTCTAGTTGATATTCATACTAAGGATCATACAAGAGATATCCAAACTTATATACAAGTCAGACAAATATGTATGGGGAAAAGTCCGGAGATGGGGTGAGGAGATACCAGAGGCAGAGTAAAAGTCTGTGCAGAAGTGTAAGGGTCGTATCACGGAGCCAAGGAGCTCTGGGACAGCATAACGATAAGCAAAAGACTAAACTATAAAAGAGAAACCTAAGCAATGTCACCAGGTACTACCAATGGCCAGAACTGTGCTGCAAGTGTGATTGTGGGAAGTCTGATAGTCCATGCAGGAGTGATGAGGGGCAAATATAGGGTGTAGGGATATGGGGACCAGAGATGGTTGGAGTAGGCCCAGGAGGGGGTCAGAGGTATGGATATAACACAAACCTTATCTCCAATTTTCCATGGTTTAAAGTTTGATCAGGTTTTCTTTATCATAGCTTGTTGTGATAAGATAAGGGCAGCTTTGGCTTCTTCCCTGGCATTTTCTAGAGTTTTCAGGTGATTTTCTGTAGTGGAGAGGAAGGCTTTTCCAAGGGGGGGATAAGAGCATGGTTCATATCCCATCATGGTGGCAAATGGGATCTGTTTGGTGGCAGAGTGGGTGGTGGCATTATGGTGGAATTCAGCAATGGGAAGGAGATCCATCCATTTGTTAGGTTGGTTAGTGCAGAATATCCATAGGTAGTTTTCCAGTTCCTGATTTACTTGTTCCATTTCTCCATCAGTTTGAGGGTAATAAGCAGTGGAGAGGGCAACATCATATTCCAGTAATCATGCAAGTTCTCTGGCAAATGCAAAGGCAAATTGTGGGCCACAATCAGAGATACATTTGTCATAGAGTTCAAATCTTTTGAATACATGATGGAAAAAGAGGGAGGCTATCCCTTCCACAGATGCTGTTTTGTTGGTTGGGATGAAAATTACCCCTTGAGTAAGACTGTGGTCAACCACAACCAAGATACTATCAGATCCATTGCTCAGGGGTAGATCCATAATTAAGTCCATAGAGGAATGGTTGGGTCACCATGGTGAGTGTTACGATCCTCATTTTTCCCACTATTTTTCTGATTATTTTCATATCAATCTTATCTTATCTTTTGGACTTAGAACTTTTTCGCATTTGTGGGAACTAGCTTCCCAATACATTATTCGGGTAGACCCGACCATGCCTGAAACAACCTCAATAGAGAGTTGTATCTCTAACCAACCAACCAGAGCCACTATCAGCTATGAAAGCTATAGGTTAGATATATAAAATAAAGTGAGTAAAGTCCAGCTAGCCTTTGCTAGGATCTTAGGAGTACTATTGAGGGAAAACTCCAAGGACCACTAAACTGGGGATCCAGTCTAGTGCTTCTAGGCCTTTATATACTATTCTACTGTATGTACATGTTTGGTTCTACCATAACAGGAACAGCCAATAGAAATACTTTAAAGTATTAAGATATTCGTAAATACCTATGAATCTTAAGATATATCAATATAATAAAAGGAAATGAAAGTGGTGCCACTTGTGGCAGCCAATCATAAGGGTTTGATAATAAATATTGAATGGAACCTGTGCACACCAGTGCAAGGCTATGCATATACCCTGTACCCTTCTAGAGTCAAGGTGAGTCATAGATAAGACGGATCATATCCACCAATAGGGTTAGATCCTGAATATGATATGTATGCGATGCAAACCAGTGCATGGCAATACTTCTTATGCATGAGGTATCCTGAAGGTAAGAAGCCTTTGGATATTAAATACTTGAGGTTTATGCATGTTCAACATGTGTCTTCAATGAGGTGTGAAGCAATAGATGCTTCTGTGAAATGGATGTGGCAGCATACTGCACACATGAGGCATAGATGAGGACAACACATGTACAACACATGTTGTGACTTTGGCATAATTGGGATTGTTAGAGGGATCCCCCTTCTAATGATAAATATGGTAAGTATTTCCCACGAATGCAGAAAAGTACTAAGTCTTCAGTATTAAGGATTGACTAGCAATCCATAGTGCTTAAAGTAAGACTTGAAGTTAAATAGGCATGGAGATTATGTGACTGTGCACGTGATCGTAGTCATAAGCATGTGACTGGCACATGACCATGTGAATATCTTGATAAATAAGGAGATGAAGGCTTGGAAAAGTGTCATCGTAACAACGCCTATGCCTTCCCCTATTCTTCTTCAGACTTCTTATCCATAAGGGGATAGAAACACATGCTTTCCTCATTTCTTTAATTTCCGTTTCTCCTATGTTTCAGAAACATGCCCTTTTAATTCCCGCATGCTTCTCTTCCATTCCATGGCAGTGCCATGCTTCTTATAACTCGGGCTGACTGCTAGTACATAGCCCCTATGGTACGATTCCATTTCTCTTTTATTCTATTGGCTGCCACACTCGGCTGTGCGCATTGCCTTCTATTTGTAGTAGAGGATCATATCCTATTGGTTCCGCATATGGGTAGGGACCAAACATGTACATACAGTAGAGTAGTATATAAAGGCCCAGGAGTGCTAGACTGGATCCCCAGTTTAGTGGTCTTGGAGATTCCCCTCAAACTCTTAAGACTCTAGCAAAGGCTAGCTGGACTTTACTCATTTTATCCTATATTCAAAGACGAACTCCTTCCTTCTAAACCCTATAGCTTTCATAGCTGATAGTGGCTCTGGTTGGTTGGTTAGAGATACAACTCTCTATTGAGGTTGTTTCATTACCACTAAACTATTAACTGGCTGGTGGGCTGGCAAGTCCAGTCAAGATCACCCAGGACAAAGAAGTCGGGTTCTGAAGTGACAAAGCACTTCATTACCGCCAATCTGTCACCACCGTCAAAGGACTCTGGGACTAAAGCCAACAAAGACCTACTTCCCTACCGTTTCAACGGGAACCGTGCTATCGACAAAGCCCAACAGCGAGCTCCAAAGGGATTCAGCTTGTGTTGCTAGGGACAGGTACCAATAAGAAGAGTACTTACAACCCACGTCGTAGAGCCTTCATATGGCCCCATCGTTGGGCGTATTAGAAGTGAGGAAGCTAAAGAGTTGTTAGATTCTGATCTACAACAAACCATAAGGAGGACCATTTGGGTACCCCAACGAAGACGAAGAAGTCGACCCCAGTAGTTTGTGATCTGGAGGACGCATAGGCAACGGCCTACTATTAAAGAAGAATAAGCCGACTCCAGTAGTCTGGAGGACGTATTCCCTATAGGCAATGGCCTATTGTTAGAAGAAGTACCTAAAAGGAACCAATGGCGTCAAGGGTAGCTATCCCTACGCATTGGCTTGTAGACGAAGGGCAGTTGTGTGAACACCACACCTGCACTAAAAAGGACCATGCAGCAACCTGGTGTTTGCTGACGGAGTCAAAAGATTTAGAAGATGCTGTCCCCAGATATGTCTGTGAGGAAGCAAACATTCAATGTAAGAAGTCAGTAGCTGGCACTTTCATTTATGCCAGAGCAGAACTTGTAAAGCCATCTTCAAAAGGAAAAGAAGTTCCTGTAAAAGTGGTCCTGTCCGCTACCGCGTCGAAGTCGAACCCGCAAGGGATAATTAAATTCTTACCCTCACCTGCCTTATTGGCAAAGAAGCAAGAAAAGTCTTTGGAAGAAAAGAAGACTCAGAAAGAAGTCATCAAGAAGACTTCTATCAATAAGAAGGTTTCCCCGGTTATGGAAACAAAGATTGAAGAAATCCCGGAGTTACAGAGTATCTCCTCGGAAGAAGAAGAATCTTCTATTTATCCTGAAACGTCACTTGAAGAACCTATATGGTTAAAAGAAAAGGAGCCTAGGCTAATGAGTCCTAGTTTCACACAAGTCATGGAGGCAGTGCCTCTAGTAAAACTCCCTCCCCTGAACCCAGATAGAATTAATTCTATGGAGGCAGTGCAAGAAGCTCATGATAGAGCCATCGCTAGGAAGACACTTCTATTTAATCATCTTCTTGATGAAGAAGGAAATCCATGCCTCACCAAGATGGTGAAAGCAATAGTCACTCTCCAGGAACAGAATCAGAGAGATGTGATGCAAATAAGAAGGCTCACGGAGCAAAACCGAAATCTGGAGCAAGATCTAGCCAGGATTCTATTTAATCTACAAGATCTCAAGGTGGTAGAAGTGAAACCACCGCCCCAAGAGAAAAGAGATTCTCCACCACCTATTAAGGAGAAACCTGAAGAAGTCTCAATGAAGAAGGCGAGAACCCCACCGGAAATGGGAAAATTCTCCTTCCAGAAGAAAAGAACGGAAGTTCAAAAGAAAGTCACATGTTTCAGATGTGGCAAAACTGGGCACACGATGAACCAGTGTAGAGCAAAAGGGGATAACATAAAAGAACAATGCCCCAATTGCAAATTCTATGGCAATCACCATCGGGATTGCGAATTGAAGAAAGAAGACCCTTGTATGGCCTGTGGGCTAAGGGTTGGTCATAAGAAAGACTGCTTCTTAGTCAAGTATGAGAAGCAACATTACGATCAATCAAGAAGTAAGAAACCTGTTGCCAAGAGGGCAATAGAAAAGGAAAAAGAATCTTTCCTTCCACCCAACTTCGGAATGAAGGGGTCAGACGGATGGAATAACTCTGTCCATGAAAGGAGACAAGCCTCGACTAGCCAAGGGGCCAAGTCTTGGACGGATGACGAAGGTACTCCAATCTCATGGGTTGAAGCTCAAAAGAGGAAACACCCGGGAGTATTTAAGTAATTTAGTTTCTCTTAAAGAGGACATAGAAGTCCCACCCGAGGCAGCTTCTGATGAGAAATCAGAAGAGGTGAAAGGGAAGCGGTTAGCCGAAAGCCGCATTAATACGCTACTGTTAGAAGGATACGAACCCCTAGACATCGAAGAAAGAAGTCCGGAACCAGATAGGTTGGACCTACTGGAACCATTATCTAATGGTTTACAGGAACACCCAGACCCTGGAACCACCCATCAAGTAGATATGAGGGTCCTAGCGGCCATCAGAAAAGAAGAAGAAGCTGAAAATGTGGAAACAGAACCTTCAGTCTTCTTTACACATGCCGTGCACGTAAAAGACAAAATTAAGTTAAAAATGAAAGTAGGAAGCAAAAAGCATTCCTTATCAGAAGTCGAAGCCCTGCTGGACAGTGGAGCAAATTATGTCTTTATGGATAAGGCGTGGGCAGAAGAACAAAAGATAGTTCTAAAGCCACTCTCACGCCCCACTCCAGTATTTAATGTCGATGGAATGAAGAACTCCCCGGAGACGATTAGGACAACGGTCCGTATCCGAGATGAAGGGGATAATTTAAAAGAGCGGATTGAATCCGCTACATCCCAAATGAAAGAAACCGAAGTTCAGAAGCTACTCGAACTCGGCTATGAAGAGATGGAAAACAATTTCCTTTTAACGAAAAACCAAAAGGTCTTTGTTCCGGAAAAGGATACATTGAGGCAGGACCTCATCACGTTACATCATGACACACCAGCAGCAGGACACCCTGGTATCGATAAAACAGAAGAATTAATTAAAAGACACTATATATGGCCTGGAATGGCCACACAAGTAAAGGAGTACATCACTAGATGTGACACTTGTCAAAGAAGCAAGACTGGCAACAAACTGCCAGCTGGAAAACTCGAACCCCTCGGAGTTCCGAATGCCCCATGGGTAGATGTATCCGCAGATTTCTTAACAGATCTCCCACATTCGGATGGTCACGACTCGGTATTAGTAGTCATTGACAGATTCAGTAAAGAAGTCGAGTTTATTCCTTGCAAGAAGACCGCCATGGCCCTTGACACAGCCTGGCTATATTTAAAACATGTATGGAGTAATCATGGGATTCCCCGATCAATTGTTTCAGATCGAGGACCCCAATTTGCTTCACAAGTTATGAAAGCCCTCTGTGAGCAGCTTGGTATTAAACCTAAATTATCCACGGCGTCTCATCCTCAGATGGATGGACAAACAGAACGAATGATTCGGGATCTCCAGCAGTATCTCCGAACATTCTGTCATGAAAAACAGAAAGAATGGGCTTATTGGCTACTGATAGCCCAATTCTCTTATAATTCTAAGAAACAGGCGTCTTCTGAGAAGACCCCTTTCGAAGTCACTAGAACTTATCAGCCTAGAATGGGTGTCGAACCAGGCACCACTAAGGCACCAGCTGCCGACGACCTCGCTGATAAGATTAAAGAAACCCTTATTATTACCAAAGAAAATCTTCTGCAGAGCAGAGATCATATGAAAAAGACAGGTGACAGGAAAAGATCCAACGCCCCTATTTACAATAATGGAGACCAGATTCTCCTTTCTACGGAATATTTAAAAACATCCAAACCTTCCCGCAAGCTTACGGAGAAGTGGATTGGACCCTTTAGAGTCAAACAACCTATCGGTCACAACGCAGTTGAACTGCATCTTCCGAAAAAGATGAAAATTCACCCGGTCGTGAATATTTCACGAGTGAAACCCTATTTAACTCGTCTAAACGGTCAACCGGTATTTCACCCTGGTCCGGTTCACGTAACAGAAGAACTGGAGGTTGAATATGAAGTAGATCACGTGGTTGACGTCCGAAAGAAAGGACTAAAAACTGAATATTTAATTCATTGGGCAGGCTATGATGACTCAGATCGTACATGGGAACCCCTATCGAACTTGGGCAACACTAAAGAAGCTATCGCCCTATTTCACGAAAGAAACCCGAAGGCTTTGATTCGTCATACCTTCACCTCTCGATTCGGCTTATTTAACCCCTATGAGCAAAATGAGGCTATTCCTCTAGTGGTCGCTCAGGTGTTCGACCCATAGAAGGGGGGTAGTGTTATGATCCTCATTTTTCCCGCTATTTTTCTGATTATTTTCATATCAATCTTATCTTATCTTTTGGACTTAGAACTTTTTCGCATTCGTGGGAACTAGCTTCCCAATACATTATTCGGGTAGACCCGACCATGCCTATGCCTTCCCCTATTCTTCTTTAGACTTCTTATCCATAAGGGGATAGGAACACATGCTTTCCTCATTTCTTTAATTTCCGTTTCTCCTATGTTTCAGAAACATGCCCTTTTAATTCCCGCATGCTTCTCTTCCATTCCATGGCAGTGCCATGCTTCTTATGACTCGGGCTGACTGCTAGTACACAGCCCCTATGGTATGATTCCATTTCTCTTTTATTCTATTGGCTGCCACACTTGGCTGTGCGCATTGCCTTCTATTTGTAGTAGAGGATCATATCCTATTGGTTCCGCATATGGGTAGGGACCAAACATGTACATACAGTAGAGTAGTATATAAAGGCCCAGGAGCACTAGACTGGATCCCCAGTTTAGTGGTCTTGGAGATTCCCCTCTCTAAAGACCTTTATCTATAAGCTTAAGCAAGTGGTTACTAAGTCATTGTAACCAAGACTATCATCTGGAATCACTAGTGCTTGAGGCATTAGGATTTTGAGGTGTTTCATATCATATATGCTGCATTTGGTTGTCAAAACTGCCAGCTTGCTGCTACTGTACACCATTCCCTTTGTGCTCATACTAAAGATGAAATGAGGTATTTGATACCTTGACTTGTGGTCTTATATACATATTCACTTCTCCTGGAATGTCTATAGGGCATAGCTTGTTCACTGGATAACTGAAAGTAACCATTCAATCATTATCATCAATGATCAGCACCTACAAGATTTCCTCACTGCTGGGTGGCCTAGCATCACCTTCCCAACTTGTCTCACTATATAACAGAATATCTAAGAATCCTTCAAGACATGCCAAGAATGCATTGCAGAACTACTTTGTGTGAGTCTAGGCTTCATTTATGTGTTTTGCTTAGACACTGACATTATAAAGGGGTATGCTGGGTGCCTCCACTTTGCAACAGATGCCTGGATATCACTTAATCACCATGCCTTTGTAGCATAGACTGTTCATCTCCAGCACAATGGGGAAATGCTTGCCTTTCTGCTAGATATTGTTGAAGTTCCTGAGGTGAGTAGATAATTCCAGCACTTGTGACTGTGCAAGCCCATCTGATCTATCCACAAGTCACATACAGGCATAACCTTGGTGAAGGCATTTTAGAGTATGCTTGAGCAATTTAGTCTCATGAAGAAAGTAAGTTCTGTATGTTATAGAACAATGAACATGGCTGCCTATGCTGTATCCAGAGGACCTGGACAGGTCACATCTGGCCTGGATGCAGGAGACGAATGACCCATTGTGGGACAAGCTGCATTTTTCTTGCGAATCCTTACTTTGCAGGAATCTGTATCAATACTAAAGGGAGAAGGACTACCTCACTGACTGGACAGGTGACCCCAATGACTGGAACCTCGAACCACTGACTAGGGATGAGCCTTCTTCGAGGGACAATATGCAGGAGGAGTGGTACCAATGGGACCACCCCATGGACGACACCACCCTGTTCTAGGGGAATATGAGTATATCAGACTCTTTACGTAAGCACAACACCTACCTTCTCCTCACAGCATTCACCATTGTGCTTTGATCACCCTTATCTCCAATCTTATATATTCTTAGAACAGACACTTCTTCTAGATATAAATACCTATGTGTGCATCCTCTTGCAGTCATGAGAGAATTCTCATATGCAGCCTTTCTATTTCATATTCACTGCTGCACATGTTGCCTTCATTTATCTCTTTAGGGATGCTATCTCCACCCTGACCACTGCCTCGGTCAGGTAGTATTTCTAATTCCATAGATGGGAATCCTTTCCCATCTATCTCCATTTAGTATATAAGCACCCTGTATTATTAGCTTGTACCTTAGCTAAATTCTACATGAATCTATGTGGAGTTACAGCATACCTTGAAAGGATGGATGGTTTATCCTTTCTCGAGAGAGTTTGCACTAGGGTAGTGCTCAACTATTGTCACCTCATCCTCACCTTCATCTACACAGCCCGGCTTGCTATCTTCTACAAGGCCACTGCCACTGGAACTAGACTAGGAGACTTTAACATTTTAGTCTATCAATAACTCTATGTCTCACGTTTCGTATCACTGTACTACATTCTTTATATGTCCAGAGCTTATTTGCATGATGGTGTCATATCCTGGATCTTACCACACCTACTCTGGCCCCTTCCTTTCCATCCTATGCAACTCCAATGCTTCCTGTGTGTATTCCACCCCTCTGGAATAACTCTGCTCTAACCTTCTATATTTGACTCCTTCAATACACTTCCCTTTTTGTATATATATTTGATCTTACGATATGTTTCACCACTTACAATATATATCACCCTTTGTCACCTTTCACTGCCTCTCTGTTGACAGGTCTTATTAATCCTTATGTTACGATTTCTTTCTTGTTTTACGCATAACCTTTGTACCGACTCTAGCCTTTCATTTCCTCTTGGATAATCCCACTTGGGATAAGTCCAATTCATGTTCAGGCTGAGTCATATCTCTTTATTCATGCTTACTTATTGATATGTAGTAATTGGCCCGATTACTCATTTACTGTTTGTCATCATGAGTCAACTTTCTTCCTTCTGACTCATCGATTGTTCTTCGACGTTCTATCACATTCTATATGACTCATCTATGGACAGCTTCATTTCCATTCAAGGCAGTATTCCCATACTGCCTCTTATTCCCCTCCACTATATAAGTCTGTCCGATTGCTGCCATGTACCTTAGTCTAGTTCTCCCTTATACAACCACATTTCTTGTGATTGTCCCCTGTCAGACTCCAAAGTGTTCTCTTCCACTTTGCCTCTCTGACCTTAGTCTTCATCCTACTCTGAGTGGACGCTTCCCTCTCAAACTCTTTGAGTATTCACTAGACGATACTCTATACCGAACCCTTGACCCTAAAGGGCTACACTTGGACCTACCTGGTTCAAGCATAACACCTTACTTGATGTTCCTTTGATCCATACTTTGATATATCTCCAACCCTTCTTCATTATATCTTAGTTACCCTTAGCTACATTGCCTCTGCCACCTCCGTAACTCTGCTTAGTCATCCGATGCCACTTTAGTATATAGCTCCATACCTCCAACTGAAATATCTCAGCTGGAATATCAACCTACACTATTCTTCATGTACTTGACTTCTGTTTCACTCCAACTTAGAATTATATATATTCTTATACTCCTTCTCTCTGACTGAGCTGGACAACCTTTGTCCCACTTATCCCCCTTTGCTTTGAGTCTTGACAGCTCTACTCTGATCTTCTCCAATCTTCTCTGACCTCTGGCCATATTTTAACCCCTCCGAAATTTAGGACATTGGAATTAGTGTAAGGGTGCACCACATAAGATGAAGCCAAGTCCTTTCCAACTACCCACAAACTCCGGAGTGTCTGGAGTTCCCTTCTGAGTGTGTTGTCAGTAGTTTAACAGATGGACTGTGTAGATATTAGCTATTACAGCTAACAATGCTGCAAGTAATGATACACAAATGAAAAAACTCAAAAAGCTTGACAACATGTTTGAGTCTCCCAATTGTGTGCACTGCTTTAACCATACCATCCAGCTGGCTGCCAAAGCCCTCCTCTGACCTATTAATCCAGCTATTTCAAGCACAGATGTGAATGGTATCTCAAACAAGGATGAGTCTGGCAATCTATTCCTTCTGATGGATGAGGTTGAAGAGGAGGGATCTGATGGTGAGAGCACTGCAGCAAAGGGCAGTGATGTCAACAACATACTTAATGACGATTCTGATGATGGGGTTGATGAACTGGAAGCCATTGGAGAAGCCATGTCACACAGGATTGTACACAACACAGAGCTTGTTCAAAATGCAATTACAAAAGTATGTTCAGGTTTATGTGACTGAACCTTGATGCATGCTCACTTCACTTATCACATTCTGATGACTCTCCAGAATTGTCTGACAAAGGCCAAGGAACTCTCCCCATCCTCCCCAGAAATCCTCCTTCAGGATTGTCTCACCAGTCCCCCTATCCCAGCTCAACAGCTGGCACCTAAACTCCCTTATCCAACTCTTCACTGCAGACATTGCAAGGGAACAAATCATACCATTACAGCTTGTAGAAACTACACCTGCCCCCACTGCCAACTCACTGCCCCTGGACATGGTCTCCACAGATGTCCTGATTGTCCATGATCCCCAGGGTCAGAGAATGAGAATGGATCTATGGTGTGAATCAGGGTTTCAGCCATATGACAGAGGTAATGTTATGATTTCTGATCAAGATTATCTTGGTCACAGAAAGGACTGCTTCTGCACAACATGTTGGCTTTGGATGAGGAATGGCTATGATGTGGATGAACTAGACTCACCACTGGAGGAGGAGCCACCTTGGCCCATTGCTGATGAATGGATTAACTAGTGGGTGGAAAGTTGATTGATGGACCCCTCATTTTTCTCTTCAGAAACCCAAAAGCTGAGTTCCTATTTCCACCTCAGTATTGGGGGATATTTTAGGTCGTTGATCTCTTCAGATCTTCTGTTAATGACCTCTCCATTAATGTACCATTACTTCAGCTCTTCTGATGGAGGCCTTATGTTTTTATCTTCCATTCTCCATATCCAGTATGTTGGGCATCACCAGCCCCTTTTCATTTACCTTATCTTTAGACCCTTGCCTCATGTAAGATGTCATACTTATAGATCTTGATCCTACAGTGCCTCTTCTCCTATTCAGATTTACCTAGTGTGGTAGCAGATTTGGATCTATAGGACATTCCTATAAATATGGTAGCCCTCTGTACTTGTAGCCTCAGCTAGATCTTTGCAATCACAAGCACGGTGTCTAGTTTCCTCAGTGTGAAAGAGTCACTGCAGCAATCTTAACATTTGGAATTCTATTAGTCTTCATGCTACTATCAAGTGCACACTGTAATAAAGGATCAGACTAGGTTTCACACTTGTCTAGCATAACAGAAACAGATATATTAAGGTCTTTTCCTGGTGGGGGAATAGGACATACTTTGCATAGAAGTCTGCTTGATATTTCCAAGCAGCCAGAGTCCTTTCTTCAGGTGTTGTGTACAGCCTTGGTCTTCCCATGGGAGCATAGGTATATCTAAGTTTTTATGTGCATGTTATGCATACTGGCCCCTAGCAATGATCAAAAGATGGACATGGCAGAGACTATATGTGGCTCATCAATGGATGGGCCACAAAACCAGAATAAGATCTTGAACATAGTGGAGAACTATTTGAGTTAGTAAGGGATGTTATTGTGAGTAAAGGTATGAGAGAATAACACTATGCTTCTAGTTATCATGAGAAATGTATCTAATTTATCCATGGATTTTGTGCATGCCATAGAAGATTTACTCAAACTGATATTTCAGACCACTTGTAAGCATTTGCTGTTCCCTCAGACCTGGACCTGAGAATATCACAGTGGAGTCAGAGAAAGAACCTGTAAGAAGGATGGCAAAAACTGGTGCTGATATGAATTCTGCAGAGGTTGCAAAGAATCTATCTGAAACTTTTGGAAACATGTTGAATTGGGTAATATAGACTGTTACACTGGACAAGCATAACACCTAGTCTGATCCTTTATTGCAGCATGTGTTACGCTTGAACTGGGTAAGCCCAAGCATAGCCCTTAGGGTCAAGGGTTTGGTATAAAGTATTGTCTAGTGAATACTTTCAAAGAGTTTTGAAGAGAAAAAAAAGCGTCCACTCAGAGTAGGACGAAGACTAGGGCCAGAGAGGCTGAGTGGAAGAGAACACTTAGGAGTCTGACAGGGGACAATCACAGGGAATGTGAATATATAAGGGAGAACTAGACTAGGGTACATGGCAGCGAGCAGACAGACTTATATAGTGAGGAGGAATGAGAGGCAGTGTGGAAATACTGCCTTGAATGGAACCGAGGCTGTCCATAGATGAGTCATACAGAATGCGATAGAATGTTAAAGAACAATCAATGAGTCAGAAGATAAGAGGATAACTCATGATGACAAATAATGACTGAGTAATTGGGCCGATTACTAGCTGTGAATGAATAAGCATGAATGAAATATGACTCAGCCTGAAAGTGAATTGGACTTATCCCAAGTGGGATTATCCAAGAGGAAATGAAAGGCTAGAGTCGGTACAAAGGTTATGCATAAACAAGAAAGAAATTGTAACATTACCCCCTTTGTATACTTGAAGCTACTGCAAGAAACATCAGATGAGCTGGTGCACAGCAGCCAGTTTTAGTCTCATCCTAGATATCACAGACATCTCCTGTCATGTTGGATTTGCTAACTGGATCATACATGTCAATGAGAGACCCTTCTGACTGAGGGCTCGGAGAATGAGGATGAGGAGGGGATCTTCTGGGACGACCACGCCCCATGCTTTGATGAGGGAAAGGGATTCCAGGTAGAGGTGGAACTGGCAGAGCGAAATGAGTGGTGGCTTGATGAGAGGCAGAGGATACTGACGACAAGGACAATGATTGGGATGGGGTGTGATGACGAAGTGGGCAAGAATGCTGGGTATGACCTGGACGCCATTTAAGGCAATGAATACACTGATAAAAGATACAGTCTACTCAGAGGTGGCCAAGACGATGGCAAGAAAAACAGGCCTCGTGATAGTGAGGGTGGCATGGTGACAAAGGCATAGTGTGATCGCCTCCTGACCACTAAGCTTTGATGCGGTCTACCAAAGCCTCTTCTTCAGGAGTAAGAGGTGATGATGAGGCAGAGAGGGTAGTGGCAGCTAAGTATGCTGCATGTCGTTCTCCTCTTTCCTTGGCAACCTCTTTGACTTGTTCTAACATGTGAGTCATATCCAGCTGATGCATAGTGTCTTCAATAAGATGCTGGATGTCCATACCAATACGTCATAGCTTCGAAGTGAAAAGCCCTACACGGGCATTCAAAGTTATAGTCCAACTTATCGTTTCAAGGGTCCCACATCCTGGATGAGCCATGAAAAGGTTATAAAGTGCCAAATGGAGGTGTAGAAGATTGTTAATGGCGAGGGTGTGTCCTGGGTGATGGAGAATCTCTAGGTAGACTCGTTCTCTGCATGCCTTTTCAAGGGGACAGTCAGCCATGGGTTCAGCATGCATAGGAGGGTAGGGTACACCTGGTGGGAGCGTACTAATGATGGAAATATCAGCGGCAGTAGCAGCGATAGTGTCAAGAGTAACAAGGGGAGTGACAGGACGGGTAGGAGTCAAAGCAGGGGTGTTGATGAAAGATGAGACAGAAGTGATAGAAGATATTTCGAGAGTAAAGAAATCTGAAGGGTGATAGCATCAATGGAGGTAGAAGCTAAGGAGATGAGAGAGAAGGATGACGGTTTTTATATTCTTTTAAAGTGGACTTTGCATTTTTCATATCCCGCTCTGGGATCCATGAATCTTCTTTGGCAGAGTATCCTGTTACAATTTATCCTGAGAGCATAGCTGAGTAGCATCTGGACTACTCTTTTCCTTGACACCTTGTTACTTCAACTTACTTGTATCACTTCCTAGATGAGTCTACTTGCATTCTATGCAGATATGCTCCATTTCTCTAACTCATCTAGTCCTTGATATTCCTGCTTACCCGATTCCTCTTTGTCACAGACAATCCCTTTGATCCGATTACTCAGTATACATTTGTCATGGATGAGTCATTCCTTATCTCTTATCTTGGTTCAACCCTTGACCCTTTTGACTCATCCATTCTATCATTTGTCCTGGCTTATCTGTTCTTCCTGTTTATCAGTGACTCAGCCCCTGATCTTAGATCACTTTCCATTCTTCTGGCTGAGTCAGCACTTCTTTGATATTCTATCACATTCTTGGACATTCTGATGATTCATCATCCTGACTCATCATCAGCACCCTTTGCCCTGCTTCCTTTCTTGTATTACACAGCCGCTTCCCCTGATCACTACATATAGCGGCTCTCTTGTACAGTAGATCCCCATCTTAGACCTCCCTTCATAATTCCCTATCTCCTCCTATTCATGATCTCTTGATACTCCTGTATCCTCTACTCTTGTGAATCTACCATCCTTCCTACGTCTCTTGTCATCTGTCCGTCTCAGATATCCAACTGTCATTCCACCATGAATCCTTGACTCTCAGTAATACCCCTGGATCACCGCCTAACTGAGGCCCCTCCCCTCTGAGTATTGGTGATGTCCCTCTATCATACCTCCATCCATCTCATCACCAACCCCTCTATCTACTGATGGCCCTTCCTCCTCCGATCCCTTGCCATTCAGCCATCCCTTCACCAGTGTTCTGGTAGCATCCTCAGCTTTACCCATCCTATGGTGATACCTATCGCTCTCTCCTAATCCTCGGTGATGTCCTCCTTGTCACTCGTCCATCACTATTCCTCCTTCGTCTTCACCCCCAGAACTTACCTTTGCCCTTTCCTTCATTCGTCACCTTAGTTCTCTGTATAGGGACACAAGGGCTACACTTGGACCTACCCAGTACAAGCGTAACATATCCTTTCCATTGGATCAAATAGAAGCGGTTTGATGGAGTTCTGCGATGATATATTATCTTTTCTATTTCGTATTCCTCTTCTCCTTCTATTAGCTCTGGAGGTGGCCTAGGGAAGTTCTTTCCATAGACAGTGTTCTTGTGATAAGGGGTGAGAAGAGAGGCATGGAAGACAGGGTGGATTCTCCAGATACTGGGGAGACATAATCGGTAAGAGATGGGAGATAGCACCTGGACAATGGTAAAAGGCCCTTCTCTCTTGGGTGCAAACTTCGGGTTATCTATATTCCTTTTCAAATTATGGGCTTCTAACCAAACTTTATCTCCTTTGACGAATGGCGTAAAGGACTTCTTAGATCATGCAGCCATCAACTGTCTGGCTAATTCATGGGCTGCAATGGCTTCTTCTTGGGCTGCTAGAAGTCTTTTGACTCGTTCTTCTATAGCGGGAACTTTGCTGTTTGGGAATACAGTTGGAAGGGCTAAGGGTTCATAACCCATCATTAGGTAGAATGGGGATTTCCCTGTAACTGAATGAGGGTGACAGTTGTGAGTAAATTCTGTGGTGGAAATGTGGTCTGTCCAATCAGATGGATGATTACCACAGACAATGCGGAGGTAGGTCTCTACTTCTTGATTGACTCTTTCCATTTCTCCATCTGTCTGAGGGTGATAAGCAGTGGAGAGGGCGAGTTTGTACTTTAACAGTTTCCCTAATTCTTTAGCAAAGGAGGATGCAAACTGTGGCCCTCTGTCAGTAATGATTTTGTCATATAAACCGAATCTTTTGTAAACTTTATGAAAGAAAAGAGTGGCTGATACGGAACGCAGTACGTGGAGCCCAAGTCTCTTGGCGACGTAATGATTGACGTAGCCTAGATGAGGGCAGCGACGGATGTATTCGGTGAGGATGTTGGCTCTGGCGCGGGTGCCTAGTGTGTAGAGGACATAGCAGTGATTAAGGCAGTGCCTTAGTAGAACTCTCTCGATAAACGAAGAACCTTCCTCGCTCAAAGGTACAGTTGACTCCATGTTGGATTGCGTAGAATCTAACTAGGGAAACTCTAAAGTTACATGGGCGCTATTTATACGTGAAGGGGAATAAGATGGGAACTTATTCCCCGCAGGGGTTTCGGAATACTACCTGCTATAATAGAAGCAGGGAATGGAAGAGCGTCCTAATGAGGTTAAAGTGAAGGATACGTAAATACCGTAATTGACGGCATGCATCGCCTATGGAATGGAAGAGAAGGGTGATGCATGGGAATCCTCCCACGAGTGTGAGAGCATTACCTAAAGGATCTATAAAAGGATATAGGAGATCTAGCGAATATCTGAAGGGGTAATACCATCCCCCGGATGCTGTGTGGAGCGGGTGTGGGTGGGGAGGTAACTGACAGTAACTGTGAGATAGATCGAGTATATTCTAAAACGATCAGTGAAAATAAATAAAACCCCTATTCGGAGTTGAAAGGAAAAAGGTTCTCCCGCCTCCTCACGTAATCGTACAACTCCTGGGTGTCCCAGGTAAACCACTCCTCGTTCCCCAGGGGAACGTTCTCCTGGTTCTCTGGTAGTGGTGGTGAGGCATCCCACACTGCGAGATCCTCTCCCCACGCTAGGGAGCTCGTGAAGTCATCCTGCATGTCCGCAAAATGTCCTGAAGAAAAAGAAAATGACGGCGCATCTAGTGCCTCCAGGTACGGCGTCGGGGTGCGTCTCCATCGTTCCGTAACATTACCTTCCCCGTCTGGGTAGATCGGATGATTCCACTCATCAATAATCATAGCCATCGCCTCCTGTAGCTGGGGCAAGGGGGCAGTCGGGGTAGGCATGATTAGGGTCGGTGGCATGGCAGTGCGGACAGGTGTAGAATGGGCATCTCCAGTAGAGGAGATGGGTGTCGCCACATTCCGGGCATGTTTCGGGGACCGGGGTGGAGAGGGTAGGGCATCTGTAGGGAGGGTGGCCAGGAGTGTGGCGGGAACAGATGGTGCAGAGGAGATGGGGGCAGTCCCAAGTGGACGCGTGTCCGTAGTTACAGCGTAGGCAGTGGACTGCTGTGCTGATGTCAGGATCCTCAGGGATATTCGGGAGAGTGGCGGGAGGCCACGTCGGAGAGCAGGCGGAGAGGAAACTCTTTGAAGAATGTCGGTTTGAGGTGGAGTAGCTGGAGAGGGGATCGGGACCGGGGGATCGGAGTCGTGAAAGAGGGGGATGGGGGGAGTATTTCTCCCCTCCAGTTCGTACGGGGGTGGGAGAGGTGGAGATGGGGGGGCGAGACCAGGCGGGGAGTCGGGGGTATTGGGTTGAGTAGGGAGGATGGGATTAGCAGCCCCTCCATCCTGGCTTGGCGCCTGTCCTCCAAAGTCGAGCTGTGGCGGCGCCGGAGTAGGTCCCTGAGTTCCTCCACTAGCTTGTACGAAATGGAGTACGAGCCAGCGATTCCTAATGACTCGGGCCCTAATGAAGGGGGCAAGCAGACCGATGAGTTCCCAGAGGATCGACTGTAGGGGGATGAGCGGGATCCTCCCGATGACGTCAGGGAATCCATGTTCGTGGAGGGATTGGGCGAGGAGCGTCCCCAGGAAGACCAGCTGGGAAGCAAGGACTGGTTGGCGTGAGGTTGAGAAGGGGCCGACATAGGATCCAGTTTCATCGTGGGTGGTGTGGGCGGAGCGAATGTTTGAGTAAATTTCATAGGCACTTATGAGGGTTTTTATGTTGCATATGGGGGATTGGTGTCATCGTTCAGCGATCCACGCCTTTACGAACATTGATGTTAGGATGTTGTGGTAAAGATAGCTCCTTTCTAAATGAGGGACCGAATTTAGGTTGTATGCGTCGCTTACCGTCGCTAGGATGGGTGAGATGAAAGGTTCCGAGGCGGGGATTCCGAATGGGGCTATGACCAGCGCTGGTATATCAATAGAAGTTCTTGGCGTGCCAGTGGTAGGGACAGGAGTCAATCTTGCAAAAGTACCAATGTTTTCCGACATGTTTGTTGAGGAAGTGAACGCGCTTTTCTTTTAGGATGATTTTCTTTCCGTCTCTTTCTATGACTTTTGTTTCTGCGGGGTGAAATTCTGTGTGCCAGCGACCGAAGCATTTGTCTTGGAAGGTGTTCTGGGTAGGATAGACCATATTGGGACGAGTTAGGCGATTTGGTGAGCCTGTTTATATGCGGATAAGAGACTGTCCACATTGGTAAAGTTGGCTTCCGGCTCCCACGTATTTTCCGAGTGAGGATAGCCCTTCCATTTGACCAAATACGTGATGTTACGTGTTGTTCCTTTATGCGAAATGATGTCATCTATTTTGTACTCTGGTTCCTCATCTAGTGTCAATGGGGCTTCGGGGGCTGTGGGACCGAACTCGTCAGTTTCGGTAAAAGGGGATAGTAATGAGGCGTGGAAGACATTGTGGATCTTCCAATTGCTTGGGAGTTTGAGTTCAAAAGTGACGTTATTGATATTTCGTACGACACGGAATGGGCCTTCTCTTTTGGGTTTTAGTTTTCATAATTCCCCTTTCATTCTCAAGTTCTTTGTGGACAGCCACACCATTTCTCCAATTTTGTATGGTTTGTACGTTTTCTGTTTTTGGCGTCTGTCGTAATCTTTTTGGGCGTATTTGATTGCTGCCGAAGCTTCTTTCCATGCAGTTCCCCACTGGTCTAGGGTGTACTGTACTGCCGGAATGAATGTGCTGGTTATAGGGGGAAATCCCCTTGGTTCGTACCCATTCATCAACATGAACGGGGGTTGCTTCGTGGTAGAGTGTGTTGCTGAGTTGTGCGCGAATTCAGCTATAGGGAGGAATTCGCCCCAAGAGGATGGGTTTTTGTGGCAAAAGATCCATAGGTAAGTTTCCAGCTCCTGGTTTACCCTTTCCGTTTCGCCATCCATCTGGGGGTGGTAGGCTGTGGAAAGTTTGGGATTGTACTGGAGTAGTCTGGCCATCTCTTGGGCAAATGCGCTGGCAAACTGGGGGCCTCTATCCGAGATGATAGAGTCGTGAAGTCCGATGCAGGGGAAGACGTGCTTTAGGAATAGTCCAGCAACACCTTTTGCTGTCACTGTTTTGCTAGTAGGGATAAAAATAGCCCCCTTCAAAAGTCCGTGGTCCACCATGACTAAAATAGCATCCCACGGGGGGGAGGGTGGCAGATCTGTGATAAGATCCATGGAGAGATGCTGGAAAGGTCGGACCGCACGGGTAGGGATAGGGACGATCAGAGGGGTGTTTGGGTGGGTGGACACCTTATGCTTCTGGCAGACCGGGCACCTGGCCAGGTAACGTCGGAGGAAGCAGGCAAGGCCCGGCCACCAGTAATCACGGGAGATGAAGGAGTATAACCAGAAGAAACCAGGGTGTCCCGTAGTGTTAGCAGTGTGAATCACATGGACCAGGGGCTGACGAAATTCCTTGTCAATGTATAGGCGTCCTTGGTAGTAAAGCCATCGATCACGGACCTCCCAATCGGAGGCAGCGGTGTGGGGGAAGGCAGGGTCACCCTGTTCCACACGGATTATCGCGTCCAGGGCAGCCGCATCAGAATTAGGGCCATCGAGATACCGGCGAAGGGTGGTATCGATACTTTGAATGAAAACGTCGTCCAGGAGGAGTTGGAGAGGCTCCCTAGACTCATCGAGGACATCTGGGCGGGATAAGAAGTCCGCGGGGCCCATCTGGCCGCCAGGGGTGTGTACAAGGTGGAGGTCGAACTCCTGTAAAAATAGTTGCCAATGGGCATGGTGATGCAGCAAATCACGTGGTTGTTTAAAATATGTCAGGTTTTTGTGGTCCATAAGGACCATTACTGGGTGTAGGGTGCCGGTTAAGTAATGTCGCCAATCTTTCAGGGCCAGTATAATGGCCAGGAGTTCTCTGTTGTAAATGTCATAGTTGCGCTCCGCAGGTGCGAAGGTGGAGGGTTGATAGGCACATGGGTGGAGATCCCCATTGCGATCTTTTTGCATAAGAACTCCACCGGCTGCTACCAATGATGCATCAGTCATTAGCCAGAAGGGTTTTGTGGTGTCTGGGTAACATAGTATGGGGGTGCGTAAAAACAAGCGTTTTAGGGCGGTGAAGGCATCATCCGCTTCAGGAGACCATTCCCATCTCTTCCCTTTCATGGTTAGGGCGGTAAGGGGGCAGGCAAGGTTGGAGAAGTTTGGGATGAACTTTCGGTAGAAGTTGCAGAATCCGAGGAAGGATCGTGTTACGGAACGATGGAGGCGCTCCCCTACTCCGTACCCAGAGGCGTTGGACATGCCTAGTTTTTCTTTTTCTTCAGGACACTTCGTGGACATGCAGGACGATTTCACAAGCTCACTAGCTTGGGGAACTTCGACAGACGTCTGGTCAGCCTCGCCTCCGCTACCAGACAATCAAGAGAACATTCCTCCAGGGAACGAGGACTGGTTCACTTGGGACGCACAGGAGTTGTACGAGTATGTAAGGAGGCGTGAGAACACTTTTCTGTTTAACTCTGAATGAGTTTCTTTTATTTATTTTCACTGATCCATTTAGGATATATTCGATCTATTCCCCAGTTACTGTCAGTTACCTAACCACCCTTCCCACTCCACACAGCATCCGATGGATTAGGTATTACCTCCCTCACTTCCGATAGATCTCATATATCCCCTTTCGATCCTTTAGGTGATTTTCCCACGTCTGTGGGAGAACTCCCATGCACTGCCCTTCCCCTTTTTCCATAGGCAGTGCATGCCGTCAATTACGGTAGTTAGTTTCCATTTCCCCTTCTACTTCAGGATGCTCTTCCATTCCCTGCCTCTATTGCAGCAGGTAGTATTCCGAAACCTCAGCGGGGAATAGATTCCCATCCTATTCCCCTTACGTATAAATAGCGCCCATGTAACTCTATACTTTCCTTAGTTAGATTCTACGCAATCCAACATGGAGTCGGCTGTACCTTTGAGCGAGGAAGGTTCTTCGTTCATTGAGAGAGTTCTTCTGAGGCACTGCCTCAACTGCCACTACATCCTCTACACTCTAGGGACCCGCACCAGAGCCAACGTTCTCACGGGATTCATACGTCATAGCCCTTGCCTGGGATATGTTGATCATTTGATCACCAAGAAGCTCAGACTCCGCGTCCTGCATTCCATATCAGATCGTACTTGTTTTACAGTCTGCAGGGGGTTCCAGTCTTCAATCGCTTTTAGTTTGACTGGGTCCATTGCTACGCTCCCCTCCTTCAACACCATCCCCAGGTATTCCACCTCCGGGGCATTGAAGGTACATTTTTCTAGTTTCAGGTAGAGTTGGTGTTCGCTTAGCCGCACGAGCACCTTCTTTGTTCTCTCGTCATGTGTTTTCTGGTCAGCCAAGTGGATCAGGAGATCATCCATATAAATGATTAGCCATCCCTCAGCTAAGTAGTCTGCAAATATATTGTCCATAAGAGCTTGAAATGTCACGGAGGAGTTACATAGCCCGAAGAACATCACCGTGGGCTCGAAAAGCCCCAATGGGGTTATGAAGGCTGCCTTCCATCGATCAGGTTTGTGTATGAGGACATTATTGTATCCCCATCGGACATCCATTTTGGCGAATATCCGGGAGTCTTTCACCTTGTCGATAAGGTCAGCTGTGAGGGGGAGTGGGTATGCATTTTTGACGGTCATGGAGTTCAGGTATTTATAGTCCTGGCAGGGTTGCAGCTTCCCGTCCTTTTTCTTGACAAAGAAGAAGGGGGAGGCCAGCGGGGAAGTGGAGGGAGTTATCTTCCCGCTCTTCAGGTTTTCCATTACAAAGTTGTGGCAGGCTTGTTGTTCTTCGGGGTTCAGGGAATAATTCTTGGCTCTTTTCGGGGTAAACTCTTTGGTGAGCTCGATCCGGTGATCGTAGCTCTGGGACAGGGGTAGGGATGTTGCTGCTTCCTCGGAGAATACTCTCCGGAATTCTTGGTACTCCTTCGGCAGTTCTTTTTTGTCCAGGACCTGCTTGCTGGCTATTTCAGTACTTACTGTCATCTTGCGAATCTCCTCGTCAAGATTTTCTCTTATAATCACCTCCTCTGAGGGATTGTCCAGGTCCTCAGCGATGTATCTTGCTAGGTATCACTGTGCCACTTGCAGTGGTCTTTCCAAGACGTCATCAAGGTCGTCTATTAGGTGAAGCTCCCGCTTCTCCCAGTCTATTATTGGGTTTTCCTTGGCTAACCAGGCCATCCCTAAGATGATGGGGGTTTTGCCACAACCAAGCACCATCAGGCTCCTTCTTCGGGTCTTGCCTCCTATGGTCATGGTCAAGAATCCGCACCGGGTGATCGATCCTCCGGCATTATGGGATCCATCCGCGTTGATAGCTTGTCGGGGTTGGTGTAGAGGGATTAGGGGTATTTTCCACAACCGGGCATACTTGGCATTTATGAAATTCCCGGTTGCTCCACTGTCAATCAGGGCTCGTGTTTCGATGATTCCGGAAGGTGTGTGAACGGTAATTGGGATGGTCATTGTTCGTCATTCTTTGGATTGTACAACCTGTTCCGGTACACTAGAGGAGGGAAACATCATTTTCACTCCTCTTCTTAAAAACCCCTCACTTTAGCTATCTTTTCTTTCATGGAAGTGGAAAGCACTGCAACCCGTTCCTCCTCTAAGTCTTCGTCGTCCTCGAAGACATCTTCTTCATACACCTGCTGGAGGACCTTGAGGATTTGGTCCTTTGTCCCTTTCTTGCTATCAAGTACCTTCTGTATGTACTCTGTGGTCTCGTCAGGCATTGGCGGGTCCTTTGTTACCCTGTCCGAGATCTCTCTGGTTCTCTCCATTGCGCGGGCGGAGCCAGGTCTCTTGTGGTTTCGAGTGGAACATCCCTTCTTTCTGCATATGAAGCAAAGGCCGTTGTTACGCTTGAACCAGGTAGGTCCAAGTGTAGCCCTTAGGGTCAAGGGTTCGGTATAGAGTATCGTCTAATGAATACTCGAAGAGTTCAAAGAAGTGAAGCGTCCACTCAGAGTAGGACGAAGACTAGAGTCAGGGAGACTGAGTGGAAGAGAACACTCAGGAGTCTAACGGGAGGGGACAAGCACAAGAGATGTGATTGTAAGGGAGAACTAGACTAAGGTACATGGCAGTGATGAGGTTGGTTTATATAGTGGCTAGGAAAGAGAGGCAGTATGGGAATACTGCCTTGAAGAGGAAAGAGGCTGTCCATAGATGAGTCATATAGAATGCGATAGAACATCAAAGACTAATCGATGAATCAGAAGATAAGAGGGATGACTCATGATGACAACGAGTATCTGAGTAATCGGGCCGATTACTAGATAGGAATGAATAAGCATGAATAAGGTGACATGACTCAGCCTGAAGATGAATTGGACTTATCCCAAGTGGGATTATCCAAGAAGAAATGAAAGGCTAGAGTCAATACAATGGTTATAACAAAAGAAGAAAGAAATCGTAACAGCCGTTCTTGATTCGGCGAGCTCTTTCCGTAGGCGATAGTCATATCGCATCTACGTCCATTGCATTGGGATCCTTTCCTGACAATCTGCCTCCTCCATTTCCTCCTTGATGGATGAATCATCCTCCGGATAAATCTCTTACCCATTCCAGTTGTCAAACTTGTTTCTGTGTGCTCTCGACCCACTCCTTGATAGTGGTCAGTTCCTTCAATAGGATGATATTCCTAGCAATATCCTGGTTCAGTCCTTTCACGAACCATTTGCAAAGTGCTCCCTCATCGGTTACACTGGCTTTGGCGGCAAGGAGTTGGAAATCTTGAATATATTTCTGGGCGCTCTTCATTGTGGATGGCCCTTTATCTTGGCGTATATTTCCTATTCTCCTGCATGCGTCGGCACACTCTTCCTTCGACACGAAAGAGTTGCTAAACTTTTCTACAAATTTTGCCCATGTTTTCTCTTTTTCGTCAACATTTTTGTCCAGGGTGAAATGTCCTTCCGCGAAAACTCTCCCCCTTCCTTTCGGCATTTTGTTTAGTGCGGTCACCACCTTTGCTAAGTCTGTCGTATATAGATCTCTGTTTATTGCGAAGTAGTTTTCCATGGCTGCTATCCACCAGATGGTGTCTTCACTATTTCCAGAAAAGTCCGCCGGAAGCGCTG